>JARYGA010054403.1:0-102280 GCA_030545235.1 Helianthus tuberosus | reverse complement strand
ACACTATTTCCTCAGTAAAACGCCAAAAATGGCAAATATCGTTTCTTGTATATTCAAATATTGTTCTACGCCAAAGTTTCGGAGAATGCATTCTTCCCTGAGGTGCTGTGACTCAAATAACATTTTGCTGCATGAGATGGACAAATCATAAACAAAAATATGCTGGTGTCAGACTTATGTCATTTTTTTGTGTTTTGTTATTGATGAATATTATAATGGCATGAAAAGACGAATAACACTGATGAGTTGTTTGAAGATACATATTCAAACAAAAAACTCATGTCATTTTGTCTTTCCAAATGGCAACAAAAACACAAGCATGGCTAAGCCAAACCGCCAGCGAACATGATTCAAAGAAGAAAGAGACTGATGACAGTGAAGATTTGGAAGACGAATTGATTCTATTTTTATTTTTTTAATTTTCTTTTTCTGTTGTTTGTTATGTATTTTTCAACTTAGAATAAAAAAATACATTATATTAATAAAACGCAAAACAGTCATAATGCAAGTGAAACGCCATAATGCAGTAAAAACGCCAAAAACTCCCAAACTATAATGAAAGTAGTTTGCAGAAGTATTAATAAAAGTTAAAAATGGAAAAAAAAGACAAAAACTACTTAAAGCCATTAAAAAACGCCAAACTTGGGAGATGGAAAGTCTATGACCCTAAAAACTCATAAAAAGTTGAACAAAAAACAGTAAAAATACACAGTAACTGAAAAGACGGCTACTTTATTAATATCATTTATTATAAATAAAATCCCGCCTAAACTACGTGCCAAAAACATCCTATAAGAGAGACGTCTCTGCACAATCAACTGATCACAAACCCAAAACAAACGCCACATTTCCTAGAAACCATTCACTTTAAAACGCCAAAAATAATAATTAAAAAAGCCACAGATGCAGAACCTCGATTCTTCTATATTGAGTATTGATCTGAATGGAGTTTCACTGAATGGATTCTTCTTTGAGTTAGGTATCTCTATAATCTTTTGCTGAATGAGATAGACAAATATTTAAGGAAAAGAGACTGATGACACTGATATGACATCATGTCACTTTGTTCTTGATGAATATATTGATGGCATGAAGGGATCAATACATTAGAGCAGGCGTTGGTCTTCAACATGTCATCAAACAAGTATATATCCACCCACAATAAAGGATGCCACAAAAAATAAGCATCTTCTAAAGACGGACGTTGTGTAGGAAATAAGGATCTACATAAGGTATTAAAAAACAGGTTCAAAACGCCAAAAAGGTTAAAGCAGAAGATGCTGATGACAGTGAAGATTTGGATGAGAAATTAGATTATAATTTTTAAATTTTTTTTCATTTTCTATTGTTTGTTATCTAATTCTCTGTTGTTTATTATCTAATTCTCTACTAATTTAAAAAAATTGAGTGTAAAACGCCAAAAACTACAAACACCCAAACGCCTGATAGTGTGAAAAACTGTGAGAACACATGCTGGCTAAAGCACGATATTACTGGAAAAATCAACACTAATTGACAGATGAAAATTGAAAGAAACAGTAATTGCTAAAACAATAAAATGAAGAGACGGTATCATTATTGCCAAACATTTATTATATTAAAAGCCACCACATGGAAAATTGAATTTATTTATCTTTTGAAAACGCCATAATTGTCTGTCACATTATAGGCTTGTATCCTACATGATACAACACTTGTTATATATATATATTGTTTTGGTCAAAAATTACCGAAGTAATTAAGTGATCAAATTAGTTAAGTGAGGTAGTGTGCTAGAAAGTGTGTTGAAAATATACTTGTTAAGTTATTTGGGAACACAGTATTCAGGATACGGCTCAGGATATTGAGCTGTATCTATGATCAAACAATGAGCGAAAATAAAGTAAACGACACGAGATGTACGAGGAAAGCCCTTGATCAATCTAGATCGCCGGCATAAAACCTCGGGAGCTAACAATCGCAGCTGCCTTGTTCTTCAATTGCTTCAAAAATCAGGATACAGTGCGGGATGTGGTACGGATCGACTAAGTGTTACAATGAAAATGAAATACAAGTGTGGTGTTTGCAATTAGCTAAAGAGTGAAAGTGATCGAGAGTGTAAGTGTGAATTGTTGTGTTCTAAGCTGATCCGACCTCATCTATTTATAGTAAAAATAAAATAACTAACTACCCTAAACTTGCGGGATCCACCGAATATTCCTTCTTGGAACGTTGTAGACCTGGTCTTTCGGGCTCAACGTCTCTTTCTCAACAAATTCGTCCGAGTCTTGAGGAGAAGAAGTCCTCTTGACCGTTAGCAAGCCTCAGCCCTTAACCTGCACGTGGTTAATTCAATAAGCCTCAGGATATCGCCCAAGGTGTTAGCAATATCCTCTTCCAGCATTCTGATCACAAATAAACAAAGAAAGGCAGGATATTGGTCAGGATATGTATGTTAAGAAAATGACCCCTAACAATTGTCCCCAAATATATCAGTTGGGATACCAATCCAACGGATATATTTCAAAACTTTACCACATAACTTAAGGTAATTAATATGACTAGACTCTTGAAATGACAGCGGTGCAACTTCCAAGGCATTATTTACTTTTTACCCCCCTACATTCATCCTATATTAACCGAGGGACTCCTTGTCTCGGTCATCCTTATCTGCGAGCAAGCATCAGGTATCTTCTTTTCTAATCTCCTTTCTTTAATTTTTCTTAATTTGCTCAATGGCACCACGAACGAAATCCCGCTCAGACCGGTCAGCCTCAACCCTCATAAGTCAAAACTTTATCACCGATCCAGCAAAGGAGATTTGCTGCTTCAATAATGCTGATATTGCTGCTCTCAAAGACTCCGGTGCCTTTCCCACCGGAACGGTCTTTCGCCCCTTTGACAAGGAAGCCTGATCGGATGCATCATCCGACGAGTGGGTTTGTTTTTTCGCTTATCCTTTCTCTCTTGGACTCCGGTACCCGTTTCCACCTTTTATCTCTAGCTTTTTCGACCTCACCGGCCTTAGTTATGCCCAAGTTATGCCAATGGTCTGGCGAATCTTGATAGTGTTGGATCAAATCAAATCTCGTCATTTTCCTAACCTACTTATTGAGGACCTTCCCGTAGCATACCGGTTGAGATCTCATGGCAATCACCGTTATCTTCTGTTCTCCATCAAGAACCCTTTGGTCCTTAAAGCCACCAAGAATGAGGATCGATGGCGACGAAAATTATTTTTCGTCAAAAGAGACTCCATTGATAAGGGTTTCGATCTACCGGTTAAATGGTTAACCAAGGGTAGGATTTAGGGTTTTAGGAATATCCCCAATCATATCTTCAAACTGTATCCCGGACTTATATTCTGATGTTTTTATGCAGCGAATTTCAAAGATTTAGTGCCTCCTAGCGCATAATCCGAATCCAAGATCAAGGAGATCTACCGTCTTCCTGCCAGTGAAAGAACTTTTTCCCTGTCTCTCACAGATCCTCATCAAAAATCAAGCTCAGAAATGTCTGGTAAGCACATCTTCATATGTTAATTATTTTTCAAAAATATGATGAGTTTTAAGAATATCTTCCCTTATGTAGTACCAGTCGTCAACCTTGAAGGTTTCGAACTTGATGAGTTAGATTGCTACTCCAGCCTTGAACCCATCAAACAAGAATCCAAGACAAAGCCATCTGCTACACCAAAGCCTACCTCCTCAAAGACTGTTTCAGCCCCCAAAGGTCCTCCGGCATCCAGGACCAGGGCATCCAGCTCTCGGAAGAGAAAGGAGACCGACTCCCCAGCTGTTTCTGAAACATTCTCTCTTAAGAATCATGGGTTTAACGAAGCCACCTCATTCCTCAAACAGGTAGAATTTTCCTTCCGATATCCTGTACAAGTATGTTAGTCTTTATCCTGCTTATTTTTCACATTAATACCTGTGTCTTTATCGATAGGGTCTGGATCGCCTCATGCATTTATACGAAGACGCTAGCGGTCTTAACAAGATGTTGCAGATTCAGCTGGAGAAAGCTCAAGCCACCATAGCTGATCAAGGAACCATTGCAGCTGCCAAATCCCAGCACTATGAAGACAAATACAAGGCAATGACTCAGGAACACCAAGCCGCCCTCCACAAAGCTAATGAGGATGCTCAAGCCAAGCTAGACGCCGCTCTTCTCCAATATCAGCAGAATATGAGCTCATACCGGGATAGCCTAAAAGCTTCGGTGGTCGTCTCTCTTCTCCAAGCCAGGATAAGGATGGCTTATGAGGCCATGGATCTGGGTTTTGAATGCCCTTCCTGGAATGTAAAGGCTTGGGAGGAGAAACTACAGGGCCTCGGAGGTCATCCCGTTGCTCATCCTGCAAAACATACTGGTGAAGAGCCTTCCAAGGTGGCAGAGGAGGTTGCCAATGCCAGTGATGGTGCTGAGAAGAATCCCGAGGGTGATGCTGGGGCGAATGCTGGCAAGGAGGTTGTTGTTCAAGAGGGTGCTGCCCCTTAGGCAGCAGAGTGGGCGATGATGGATATACGTGCCAAGGCCGGAGCCCACTTTTTAATTTCATGGTTGTGGTTGCATAAACAATTTACTTTTCCTGTCTTTGAACAATTTACATTTCCTGCACTAGAACAATGTGATGACCAAAGGTGGATGGGTCCTAGGTTTTAGGATGAAGCCCTTGGTCATCGATTAGTATAACTTGTTTTGAACATAGTAACGGTTGTAGGTGGACGGGTCCTGTTTTGAGACAGATCCTGCAACCGTTACACAAATATGGTAAAAACTAATTGTGCTTTTGGCGGATGGGCCTTAGTTTAAAGTGAAACCAAAAGCACAACTTTTGACTTGTTAATAATATAACTATCTTTTGACTTATTTTCTGTCACCTTGCATTGTTTAATGTAAGTCTTAGCTTTGTAAAAATTTCATACTGTTATTTTACAAAATATCCTGACCAGTATGCTCAGAAACATACTGCAGAAGCCTTTTATTAAATAGATCTTCCAGACGTTCCTTTAACTTTATAAAAATTTCTTTAGAAAGTAAAAAATAGTTTATCTCTTCAAAACCAAGTTTTGATGACGATCAAAGTTCCAAGCCAATACTAGTTTCAAACATCCTAATCAAATATCCTTAAAAGGACTTTGAGGATATATGTCAGGATACTTAACATAATGTTACTAAAAACATAAATGAGGCTTACAAAGGAAAGATCATACCAGACATAGGATATAAACCTATTACCGAACTTCAATCCCTTTGCAACTCTTCCAATGAAGATGTCCCCAGTGCAAGGTACTTAGTGCATTAGTCGCAAACTTCATTCTTTTAGCTTTACACCACCATCTTGGCAGGGATGTCCCCTGTGTACAATGTCTTCAAGTATCTTAGAAATCTACTCAATGTTAGTTTCCATGGCATAAGCAATTTTTCACGTCCCGAGGGTACAACCCAAGGACGTACTGGAGATAAATCCTTTGTATCCTGGGGAAAATCCCAATTTTTCATGCGCTACAGGCGGGAGTGTATAAACTCCAAGACTTAGAAAGGTGAAAACCTTTAAACCTTAGAGAGTATGAAAATACCCTTTCGTGAGAGAGGGTGATCAATCCTCATATACCGTTAGGATTCAGGATATAGCCAATAGTGACGAAATTGTCAGCCACTTTTACATGGACTGGTCCCGCCACCTTGAACTATCCCTGAATAACTTGCGCTCCAGGCGGGGTGTTTAAACCCAATTCGGAAGAAAGGTGAATACCTTTAAACCTGTGAAGGGATCAGTATCCCTTAAACGTGAGAGAGGGGGCCAATCCTCTAGTCTTTCGAGTTATCCTGAGCACATATCCTGGAGCTATATCCTGAAACATATCTTGCAAAACAATTGTAAACTAAGGTGGGTGTTAGCTTAGCTAACACCCCTCCGATGATTAAGTCAGTATTGGGTTACAAAGAACAAATTAAACCAAACATATTTAAAAGAAGTAGACTTCATACCATCCTGAGTTAGAAATTAAATTCTAACTTACTTGAAATAGAGCTTAAGGTGTATAGCATTCCAAGATCTCGGCAGCATATCCCCCTCCATATTGTTGAGTCTATATGCTCCTTTCCCTGCTTCTGATTCAACTTCATATGGTCCTTCCCATTTTGGAGCTAACTTGCCATCGGCAGGATTAGTAGTATTTTGGAAAGCCTTTCTTAACACCCAATCTCCAACCTTAAATTTTCTGGTTCTAATATTCTTGTTATATGCCCTGGATATTCTCTGTTGATATGCTGCCATCCTTAGCCTTGCCGTATCTCTCTTTTCATCTATAGTGTCTAAATCCTGACTTAAGGCTTCGGGATTCTGCTCAGGATCACTTAAGATAGATCTTGCAGTAGGTATTGTCATCTCCGTTGGAATCACTGCTTCTGCTCCAAACACCAAGGAAAACGGGGTTTGGCCTGTTGCATTCTTTACCGTTGTCCTATCAGCCCATAAAACAAAGGGTAATTCTTCTGCCCATCTTCCTTTTTTGGCTCCAAGCCTTTTCTTTAAGTTATTGACAATTATCTTGTTTGAGGATTCTGCTTGTCCATTTGCTTGAGGATGTACCGGAGTAGACGTAATCATTTTGATTCCCCAACTCTTGCAAAAGTCAGTAGTCCTCTTACTTATGAACTGAGAACCATTGTCGCAAATTATCTCGGCTGGTACTCCGAATCTGGTCAGGATATTTCTCTTGATGAAGGATACTACTTCTTGGTCTCTTACTTGAATGAATGCTTCTGCTTCAACCCATTTAGAGAAATAATCCGTCATTGCTAGCATAAAGACTTTTCCTCCCGGAGCTTTTGGTAGCTTTCCCACTATATCCATACCCCACTTCATAAATGGCCAAGGGGAAACAATAGGATATAATGGTTCAGCCGGTTGATGCAGTATGTTACTATGTCTTTGACATGCGTCACATCTTCGAGCATGTTCTGCTGCATCCTTCCTCATTGTTGGCCAATAATATCATGTCCTTAATACTTTTGAGAATAACGATCTGCCCCCAGCATGGTTACCACAATCCCCTTCATGTATATCCTGAAGTACTTCTTTGGCTTCAGGATCCTCCAAGCATCTCAAATACGGTCCTGCAAGAGATTTCTTGTATAAAATATTATTTATAATAGTGAATCGTGATACCTTCATCCTAAATGCCTTAGGATTTTCATTTCCAGGGATGTGTCCTTCTTTGAGATATCTCATGATTGGAGCCGTCCAGGATTTAGGATCCTCTTCAGGATGTTCTGCTCCAGGATTCTGTATACTAGCTACTTCTTTATCCTGAGGATTCGTTGTAGGATATAAGACATGTAATATTGGTATTTGCGTCCCTTCAGGTATCCTGATCGATGATCCCAAATTTGCTAGGGCATCCGCTTCAGCATTATCCTCCCTTGGTACCTGTTCAAGTATAAAAACATCGAAATATCCTGCTAATTTTTTGAGAATATCGAGATATTTGATTAATTTCTCACCCTTAACTGCATAGGATCCATTAAAATGGTTAGTAATTAACAAAGAGTCAACATACACTTGCAAATTTTTGATACTCATGCTCTTAGCCAACTCTAATCCTGCAATTAAAGCCTCATACTCTGCTTCATTATTAGTAGCAGGAAATTCACACCTAATAGCCTGGGGTAATATGTCCCCCTGTGGCGATTTTAGTAGTATTCCTAATCCTATTCCTCTTACATTAGATGCACCGTCAGTATATAATGTCCAGGATCCTGAGGATTCTCCTAACTGTTGAACTTCTAGGTCTACCTCGTCCTGAATGTCACTACTAAAGTCAGCCACAAAGTCAGCTAAAGCCTGAGATTTTATGGCACTTCTAGGTTCATATACTAAATCATAAGCACTCAACTTTACTGACCACTTGGCCATCCTGCCTGACATCTCTGGTTTCCTAAGCACATTTTTGACAGGATAATTTGTTTTAACATGTATCCTATGTGTCTCGAAATAATGCCTAAGTTTCGTTGATGCCATGACTAGAGCTAATATCAATTTTTCTAGATGAGAATACCTAGTTTCAGCATCTAACAAACTTTTACTAACATAATAAACAGGATACTGCTGACCTTCATGGTCTTTTATAAGAACGGCACTTACAGCATTCCCTGACACAGCAAGGTACAGGGATAGTGGTTCACCATTTTCGGGCTTCATCAATAGAGGTGCGGTTGAAAGATACCGTTTCAAATCCTGCAGGGCTGCTTCATGCTTTTCCCCCCATTCGAATCTTTTGTTCTTCTTTAGGATATCATAGAAGTCTTTGCATTTTTCTGAGGATCTTGAGATAAATCTGTTTAGAGCTGCTACTCGGCCTGTTAATCTTTGTACGTCCTTCATATTTGAGGGTGATTTTATGTCTAGGATAGCTTTGATCTGCTCTGGGCTTGCTTCTATCCCCCTTTTTGTCACCATATATCCAAGAAACTTCCCTGCCCCCACTTCGAAATGGCATTTAGCAGGATTTAGCTTCATGTTGTAGTGATCCAGGATATCAAATGCTCCCTTGATATCCTGAAGGTGATCCTCAGACTTTTTAGATTTCACCACCATGTCATCGATATATACCTCCATGGTGTCCCCCAGTTTGTCTTTGAACATCATGTTCACCAATCTTTGGTATGTTGCACCTACATTTTTCAAACCAAAAGGCATAGCTGTATAACAATAAATACCTGTTGGTGTCATGAAGGCGGTATCCTCCTGGTCAGAAGGCTCCATTTGGATCTGTTGAAATCCTGAGGATGCGTCCATGAAGGTCAGCATTTCATGCCCGGCAGTGGCATCTACCATTGCATCAATATGGGGAAGAGGAAATGGGTCTTTAGGACAAGCTTTGTTCAAGTCTGTGTAGTCTACACAAACTCTCCATTTCCCATTCTTCTTCTGTACTACAACCACGTTTGCTAGCCACCTTGGGAACTTAACCTCTCTGATCATTCTTGACTTTAATAATCTTTCAACTTCCTCCTGGATAATCGTGTTCCGCTCAGGAGCAAACTTCTTTCTTTTTTGTTGCACAGGCTTGAATGACTTATCAATTCCAAGCTTGTGAGTGATAATATCTTTGGATATGCCTGTCATATCCTCATGCTTCCATGCAAATGTTGACATCCTGCATTTTAAAAAGTTAATTAACTGCTCTTCAATATCCTGAGGGATATTGGTCCCTACGAGCACCGAAATATCGGGGTTGTCCTGGTCCAGGATAACTTTCTTCACATCCTGCTCCGGATCCTCCACAATATCCTGGGCCCGCGTCTTTAATTGCTATGCTGCACTAGGTTTGGCTGAGGATTTCATCGAGGATGAGTAGCACTCTTTCGCCTCCTGCTGATCACTATCTACTTTGACCACTCCCCAAGGGGTAGGTATCTTGATGCATTGGTGATATGTTGATGGCACGGCCTTCATATCGTGAATCCACGGTCTTCCCAATATGATGTTATAGCAGGATAGATAATCCATCACACAGAAACGTTGTATCGAATTGACTCCTTCAACGTATACTGGCAACTTTATCTCTCCCACTGTGTTTCTAGCCTCTCCACTGAATCCAACAAGCACGGTAGACTTTGAAGTGATATCCATTGGAGATACATTCATTCTCTTCAGAGTTTCTAGTTGGATTATGTTGACGGAGCTGCCATTATCAACCAATATCCTGCGTACAAAATGGTTAGCCACATATAACGTTATTACCAGAGCATCATGGTGAGGATCCTGGACAGTATCTCTATCATCTGCATCAAAAGTGATCATTTTGTCAGTCGTGAGGGTAGTCATCCTGACAGGTCTGTCTCCCCTTTCGGCTTTAGCTTCCTTTGCATGTCTCTTTGCTGCCGAATACGAGGTCCCACAAATGTCGGATCCTCCCGAAATGAAGTTGATTATCTTGGCATCCGAGGGAGGTGATGCTGCTCGTTCAGGATCCTTTTCAGTATCCTGACCCTTATTCTTCTTTTTCCCTAAGAGATCTTTCAGATATCCCTTGCTTAGAAGATAGCTTATTTCTTTCCTCAAAGCAATGCAATCCTCAGTCATATGTCCGAAATCTTCGTGGAAAGCACACCATTTCGACTTATCTTTCCAGTCAGCATTTTGTTGATTCTTTCGAGGCCATCTAGCCTTGTCTCCTAGACCCTGCATAGCATACATCAATTCAGGAATATTAACAGAAAAGCAATATTCAGACAACTCAGGATACTCTTCAGGATCCTCATCTTCGACAGCATTCACTCTCTTGTTTTCATTTCTACCATATGGCTTAGGCCGATATGACTTAAATGAGGATTCTGACTTCCTATTAGTCGATTCATAAGTGTTGGATGAGTTCATCCTTTCTTGCATCTTCTTGTCATCTTCCAGACGGATATATCTCAAAGCCCTGTTACGAGCTTCATCGAGATTCCTGCAGGGATTCATTACAAGATCCTGATAAAACTGAGAATCCTTTTGTAATCCCATCTTAAAAGCTTGCACAGCTGTTGCAACATCAAGATGTGGGATATCCAAGGATTCTCGACTAAATTTGTTCACATAATCCCTCAAGGATTCCTGAGGCCCTTGAGTTATCCTGTAAAGATCACTGGTTAGTTTCTCAAAACTCCGACTACAAGAAAATTGACTGTTAAATAAATTAACCAAATGAGCAAATGAAGTAATTGAGTGAGGAGGAACGTTTAACAGCCATTTTAAGGCTGATCCTGTTAGAGTAGAACCAAATCCCTTGCACAAGCACGCTTCCTTGAGCTCCGGAGGGATAGGGTTAATCTCCATTCTTTCCCTATACTGGGCAATATGCTCCTCAGGATCCGTAGTCCCATCATAAAGCTTCATGTTGGGGGTTTGGAATCTCAGCATCACAGATAGGATACGCGAAACGAGATATCTTGTGGCTGTCTTGAGACACTTCCGGGATCGGTTGGACCACCCCAGGTACACTAGATATCATGTCCTTTAACTTCTGAAGTTCCCTGGTAAGTGCTGATGTCACACCTGTATCCTGCAAAGATCCACCACTGTTAGCAGCATGAGTATTATTATTATTAGACATGTTACCAGTTGGAGGATTCTGCCCATATCCTGAAACATATCCTGAGCTCCTTATGGTTGACATCCTAATCGAGGAGGGTATTTCAGGAGTATGATTCTGAGGAAGACTGGGTACGATATTCCCCCTATTATCCTCGGTATATACAGCTGAACTAAAGTTCAACGCTCTGGGGTGTAACGGAGTGACATTGTCCTCGGCAGATCTGCTCGAGCCAGCCTTCAGGAGTTGTATTTCCCTCAAAAGCATTTGGTTTGTTTCCTGTTGTTGCCTCATTTGTTCCTGCACACTTCCAAATAAGGTTAAAATTTCATCATTAGAAGCTAAAACGGGAGCAGATCCCTGGACACTCCGAGTTGGGATAACATCTTGAGATTGTGTAGAGGCTGGCATCCTTGGAGGAGGTGGTGGAAGCACCGAACCGGTAGTAGCAGAAGTCATAGCAGACACAGTAGAGGAACTCATGTTTGATCTTGAGGCCATTATGGACAATGTGGTAAAAAGTTTCAAAAATAGAAAACCGATTAGCGATTTGACAAAATTTTTTAGTAAAGAGAGCACCACTTGCCCCACGGTGGGCGCCAAATTGTTTTGGTCAAAAATTACCGAAGTAATTAAGTGATCAAATTAGTTAAGTGAGGTAGTGTGCTAGAAAGTGTGTGGAAAATATACTTGTTAAGTTATTTGGGAAAACAGTATTCAGGATACGGCTCAGGATATTGAGCTGTATCTATGATCAAACAATGAGCGAAAATAAAGTAAACGACACGAGATGTACGAGGAAAGCCCTTGATCAATCTAGATCGCCGGCATAAAACCTCGGGAGCTGACAATCGCAGCTGCCTTGTTCTTCAATTGCTTCAAAAATCAGGATACAGTGCGGGATGTGGTACGGATCGACTAAGTGTTACAATGAAAATGAAATACAAGTGTGGTGTTTGCAATTAGCTAAAGAGTGAAAGTGATCGAGAGTGTAAGTGTGAATTGTTGTGTTCTAAGCTGATCCGACCTCATCTATTTATAGTAAAAATAAAATAACTAACTACCCTAAACTTGCGGGATCCACCGAATATTCCTTCTTGGAACGTTGTAGACCTGGTCTTTCGGGCTCAACGTCTCTTTCTCAACAAATTCGTCCGAGTCTTGAGGAGAAGAAGTCCTCTTGACCGTTAGCAAGCCTCAGCCCTTAACCTGCACGTGGTTAATTCAATAAGCCTCAGGATATCGCCCAAGGTGATAATTTTTAAAATCGCATGTTGTTTTTTTTATAACAATTTCGCATGTGATAATTTTTGATGAATTCGCATGTTGTTTTTTTGTACCAATTTCGCATGTGATAATTTTGATGAAATAGCATGTTGTTTTTTGTAACAATTTCGCATGTGGTACAAAAAAACAACATGCGAATTCAATGCGGGAAGATGATCGGACGGCTGAGATTGTAGCGTACGTAATGTACGATAAGGGCATTTGTATGATAACCGGCCTCTCTCTCTCTCTCTCTCTCTATATATATATATATATATATATAGGGGAATGTTCAAATGAAAATCACTAGTTATCGCGAAAACTCGAAAACTAACTAAAAAAGCCTAAAAACATACCAATTTTTTTTTGCATACCAATTTTCGCTATTTAAATTATATAAATAATTTTTTTTTTCAAAAAAAAAAAAAATTATAGTGCACATGTGAATTATTACACATGTGCACTACAATTTTTTTTAAAAAAAAAAGTTTTTTATATAAAAAAATCCTGCAAGTTTGAATAAAAAAATTGAAAAAAAAAATTTGTGTGTTTTTAGGCTTTTTTAGTTAGTTTTAGAGTTTTCGCGATAAAAGTGGTTTTCATTTGAACCATCCCCTATATATATATATATATATATATATATATATATATATATATATATATATATATATATATATATATATATATAACACGTTTACTAATAATTTCTTTATAATTTAACATGTCTGAGTATTCTGCGAGTACTCTCCGCTAGGCTGAGTACTTGCAACTCTTTAGTCGACCGACCTAAGAGAGCCTAGCGACTTCTGCAACAATGAGTACTGGTACTCGGTATAGTTTACTGTTGACATTTTTTTTCTTTTAAATAGAACTTTATTTTCACTAAATTTTATATTTGAATATTGAGAAGAAGAAAAAAAAAGCTAAACATAACTTATATTTTGTTGTTTTTTAATTAACAGAAAACAAGTTATTAAAGTATAAATGAAAACATTATTAAACCTAAATTGTGTAATGTGTATATTAATTGGCTAAAATTAAAATTAAATATAAAAATCATGTCACGTGGAATGATACGTGGTTGAAAATCGGTGTTCGTTAATGTTTAAGTTCATGTATTTGCTTAACTTTTAATCTCGAATAGCCTACTTTTAATGGGATTTGTGTTTTGTAGGTCTTACGGAGTATAAGGAGCTATTTGGGAGCTTTAAGGAGCACGGGGAGCAAACGGGATCAACCGGGGATGTGAAATGAACAAAACCTGGTTAATCACAAAGATTAGATGTGTTTTGGGGGATGTTAATCGATTTAAATTGAGTATATTGGAAGATGGCATGATAGAGGGCTGAATTACGAGTACGTGGGCGAAAACGGTGAGTAAAACGGAGCTATAACGAAGAAGTTATGAAGAAAACAAGAAATCAGGAAATCCGCATTTACAGGGGGCGTCGGGACGCCCTAAATGGCCGTCGGCGACGCCCTCCCTGTATGTAAGTTGCGGATTTTGTTGTTTAATGAGTTGGGGACGGTTTTTAGGTGAGGTTTTGACCAATTTTCGGGGGTTACGAGTTTGGGAAGCTGAAAACACCATCTTGGAACCATTCTTGATCATCTTTTTCATCCCTAACCCATCTCTAACACCACCACTACTCTCCTTCACCTCTAACCCTAACCGAATCACCTTCACCATCATCATCAAACCCTCTACCATCATCCCCAATCGATTCTCCACCAAACCCTAACACCTACCCTCCATCATTCCTCCAAGACTCAAGGTCATGGCGCCATGTTCGTGCTCGTCATTCGGTGATCGCGTCCATTCAACCATGAGTGGCTAGTCTCATCGGTTTCACCCCGGTGTAGATTGTTGTAACAATTCTAGGTTTATGCATTTGTATTTTGATTTGATTTTGTGACAAGTTGTTTAGTATTTGAACCCTTTGATAATTGTCGTGCATTTGAATTGAATTTGTGAATTGTCGAATGATTATAAAATTTGACTTTGCGAAATGAATTTGTGAACTTATGCCTTATCTTAGGTTAGGATTTACATGTCCGAGGTAATGAAGTGCATTGTGCTCCGTTGTCTATGACGTAGATAGCAATTGGCACCTAAGTTTCGTGATAGTAATCCATTAATCACTATATGCAATTGAATCAAGTTAAAACATGTAGGAACCCTAGGTCTTGCAATTATCGAACCTGGTTTGATCTGTATTCCTAATTCTTGTTTCAACTTTTTAGTTTAGTTTACAATCTTAATTAATCACACATTGTTTTAAGAATAACATAAATTGTCGGTTCACTCCGATTAATTTTCAAAACCAAACAAACAAATAAAATTAGCAATCTTCATAATCACTTTGTACATTAATTGTAAATAGTCTAACTAATCGAACGGGTCGTGCGATACTGACCACATGCTCTTCGTGGATACGATACCCGACTTACCCTAGCTACCTAGGTTTAATTGGGTTTTTGACTGATCGGGACGACACGGTCACGTCATGGAAGAACATGTATTATATATTATCTATAACTACAAAGACAAGATGGCGGAATAGTGTCAGACAACTGTCTGCCACTCCCCCATTCGTCTAGTCAAATTACGATTTTGTCCTATTTAAATTTAAAGTTTTTTCATTGGTTTTATGATTTTCTCCTCCGAGCCAAATTACGATTTTTCCCTCCATTCAAATTTACAGTTTTGCCATTGTTTTTGTTTTTTTTCCCGCAATATTACAGTTTTGTCATTGTTTTTGTTTTTTTTTCACGCAACAGTGTTAGACAACTCCATAACACTTCCACATTCATCCAGCCAAATTACGATTTTCCCTCGTTTAAATTTACAGTTTTGCCATTGGTTTTTTTACTCTCAGCCAAATTACGATTTTGGCCTTCGTTTAAATTTACAGTTTTGCCATTGTGTTTGTTTTTTCTATCAAATTACGATTTTGCCCACGGTCTAAAATTTGTTTTAGTGTTTTTTTTAACAAAACTATGGTAGTGTTTTGTTTTAATTGGTTAGCTTGATGTAAATTTTATTCGTGCCAGACAGTAGTTTTTCCAGCGTTTCAGTTTTTTTAGCAAATGTATGGTAGTGTTTTGTTTTAATTGGTTGACTCGATGTAATTTTTTTTAGATCGTGTTATTAGTGGTATGTACAAGTAAACGAAACACAAACGTACATGTTATAAGAGATAAATATTCGTCTTAGTGCCCCGCAACGCGGGCGGGGCAAAAAGTAGTGTATAAGGGTGAAGGGGGTGGAAGCGGCAAGGGTTTGCGGGGTGGTTGTTTGCAAGGGGATGTGTCGCCGTCCCTAAGTTGCTGCGCGGTGAAGGTTTTTTGCGGTGAACACTTGCCGCATGCGGGGAAGAGGAGGGAGAGAGGGTAGTGGTGGGCCCACTCTCTTTCAACCAATCATGCATTTTTTTTTAAAAAAAATGGTTTGGGTAACACCACCCATTTTGTTTTTTTTTTTTGGTAAGAGTGATGTATGGAAGGGGAATTAACATTGCACATCAGCATTGGGTTGGTGGAAATTTCTCCGCATCTCATGAGAGGTGCACCCCCCTTCACCCTAACAATTGAATAGTCGTTATGTATATACTGTTATTAATAAACTACATTTGTATTAGATACAGAAAACATTTGGCAGTCAAAGTTAGTTATTATTAAATTTTGAAGTTTATTATTAAGGTCTGGTCTATTCGCACACGCCATTTGTCTTTTTGCACACCCAAAGCGCCGCGCTTAGGCCAAAGCGTTTATTATTAAGGTCTGGTCTATTCGCACACGCCATTTGTCTTTTTGCACACCCAAAACGCCGCGCTTAGGCCAAAGCGCCCCGCTTTGGCCTAAGCGCGGCGCTTTGGGTGTGCAAAAAGACAAATGGCCAGTGGAGATGAGTTTGTGTTGTTTTTTTTTTTTTTGAAATAGGTGGGATGTGGGTTAGTTTGGTAGTGTTTTTTTGGAGGAAAAAATTGTATTTGAGTTTTATTATTAGTATAAAATATTAGTATTACATATAATTCATAGTTGTTTTATAATTACGTTTTTTTACGTCATTATTTTTATAGAACGTATAAAATATAAGTGTGTCTTTATAAACTGTTAACCTAGTTTATTTTGTTAAATTAAACGAACACGTTAAATAAAATGTACAGAAAGCCATAAGAATTAAACGTAAACAATCCAAAACCAACATGATGTAAATAGAAGATTAACTGCAATATATATATATATATATATATATATATCACTTTGTACATACAAAACAAAAAGGTACAACTGAGTACATAATACATAACAAAACACTATACAAACAAACGAAGGTGCTAATCCTCGTGCGGTGGGGACGGTAGGAGGGGAAGTGGAGGCAACCCGGCGAGCTCTCGTAGAGCAACGAGCGTCTCGACCATCCTGTCTTGTACCCAACGCACCAACTCTTTACGTGACGAAAAGGTCTGCGTTGTATCAAACGGAAATGTAACCGGGTAACAGCCTTCCTCGTCAACAAACACATTCTCCGGCTCACCATCGTCACCGAGGTCCGAATAGACTTGATGTTCAAAGCTCTGTTGACAACCGTAACTGTGATTTGGATAACACTCCTGCTGTACAAAGCTGTGCTCGCCACCGTAACCGAAATTCGAATAACCTTGTTGTGCGTAAGGGTCCTCCACAGGGGTATTCAAATCCAGCGTCACCGTGTTATCACGATAACGAATGCCAGATACAACCTCTGCCTCCTTCAAGTTGGACGAGACCGGTTTCTCATACGAGTCAGAAATAGCGGTCCCCTCGTAAGAATCAGGAACAACTGACTCGTCAGAATATGGACCGAAAAGATAGTTGCTTAACCACGACATCGTTTTTTCAAGACACGTAACTAATACAGCAAAACCGCGCGTTATTTTGAAGAAACACAAGTAATTTGGAAATCGACAAACAACAAAACCCCCGTATGTTTGTCAACATATTGAGTGCTTTATGTCTCGAACGCTAAATGTACTGTCTCAGCAGCTTGCTTTTAAAAGTGAAAATTTGGGGTCGAAGCACCGCGCTATGGCCAAAGCGCGGCGCTTAGGGTTAACGACAAACCTCGTAATCAGCTTTATGTCTCTCAAACAGTAACTCATGTCTCAAACGTCAATCAAGTCACCTTTTGTCGAGCTAAGCGCCGCGCTATGGCCAAAGCGCGGCGCTTTGAGGTGTGAAAATAATTTTGGCCTTGTGTAAATAGCATGACCCATTATTAAACATAGTAAGAAAAATAGTTAGAAAACATTAAATTAAGGATTGCATTGTTGAAGAGGTGGCCGACAAAATCAGCTTGTATCTTATATCAATCTTTACTTGATATGAGTAAGAAGGATGGACGAAGGTACTTGGAAGACTACTCAAACAAACTTCCATAGTACATCAAGTTAAAAAGTCTAAATCGATCGGGAAACTTCATACTTCTTTCTTTCTGACGAGCCTCACATGAAATATTAAATAACTGTTCTAACAAAACCAAATAGTATAGGGGTCAAACAAGAAATCGAGTTCTGTTACATTAAAGAAATATGTTTATGTAGAATGTAATAAATTAAGCTTGGTTACAAACTAAGCTCTACTATACACTTAACATTTTTAAGTATGTAATATAGACATACATACAATTGAATCTTTTACTAAGCAACAAAGATCAATTAAATTTTAATGTAGAGTAAACTGGAGCTTTTATACTCTTTGGTTAACACCTGGTATCAACTTTACACCATATTTTGAAATTTCATCAACTCACACCATTTTTTAAAATTTCGTCAACTTTACACCCCCTTGTTTCCTAAATGCATCAATGTTAGACCCTTCGTCACCTTTCCGTCCCATTAAACGTTAGATTTTTGTTAAATTACTTTTGTACCCCTTTTACTTTATTAAAACCCTAACTTTTCCCCAAATTGATTCTTTTAACGATTTTTTGTTCATCTTTGACTTTTGCTTTTTCATCTTCAAGCTCTACATAATGCACAAGATGATCAAACCCCACCGCTAATCCCTCTGATCCCACTCATTCCACCTGATTTTGGTGTTGATTCACCTTATTTGTAACTGGGGGTTTTCACTTTTCTATTAGATTATGTTCTTCAAGATAGGGTTTAATCTAAACCCATCTAAAACCCTAACCCTTTTCTTATCACAAATTCACATCACTTGTGATGTAATTATCACTAGAATCACATCCATCCAATCCACTCAAACTCAATTCATGCTCCATTGCATTCGACATCAATGCTGATCACTAATTTGTTTGACCCTTTACGCCACTAAACCTTTCAACCCTAATTTCAACAAAATCCACATGACTACTATCTTCCCAAACCTTCCAATTTGAACCTGAAACCATAACAACCACTTCATCTGCTGCAAAGGGGTCTTTCCCATACGGGATCTCTCAATTTTTAAACTTTTATGTGGTTCAGGTTTGAGATCTGATGGTGTGAAAGATGGGTTTAGAACCGTTATTTCAGATTTGAAATGTAATGAACTAGATGAAGTTATCGATTATTGCGAATGGATGATTCGGATTCTGCGGTGGAGTTGTTGATTGCTCATGTTTTGGCTAGTCGGTGATGAATGAAGTTATGACTACGCATGCATGAGTTTGTAGAACGGGTGGATTGATGAGAGAGTGGGGGTTATATAAAGAAAAGCATATATATATAGAGTGAAGATTGGGGTAAGATTACGAAATTATCCCTGGCTCTAACAGTCAAACAACCGTTGACCGTTAAGAGGTGGTACATTGATGTCTTTATGAAATGACGGGGTGTAAAGTTGATGACTTTTTAAAATAGGGTGTAAAGTTGATACCGGGTGTCAACTATGTTGGGTAATCTTGATGTTACGGGTTATTTACGGGTCAAGTTCGGATCGAGTACGGGTCAAGTCGGTTACCGGGTTTATTTAAATGGGTTAGTAGGTTATCCGGTCACATGTGATGGGTCTTGGAGTCAATTTAGCAAGCCAGATAATGAGTAAGGAAGTGGTCAGATTTGACCGAGTTCTATGGCAACTGATGACCGAGTTCTATGGCAACTTCTCATTTTATAATAAAGAAAGGTTTCTGTCATTTTTATCTATCATCTCTTCTGCATATTTACGTTCACAAGTGTGTGTTGTGAGAGTGTAGAGAGGGGCCTGAACCAACAAACTATAGGGTCTAAAACTATAGTTTACTCTTTAATGTAATAGAACCAGGTTTTTTACTAAATAACACCGGATTATATGACGTCCAATAAAAATTTTCAAAAGCTTATAGGTAACAAACGGGGACCTATTACGCCAAAATGATGGTCGGTGAAAGTTTAAAAACTTATAATTATCATACTTGAGCCTAATTGTACAACATGTTTTGATATGTTTATTATTTTTTTGTGTGTGTGTGGATGGACGATTCCTAATACTTATATTGTCATACTTTGTTGATACATATTGTGTGGATACGGCTCGGCTCGGTTCGACTCGGCTACGAAGTGAAGGCCGTAGTCAAGACAACCTCCTGTCTTGACTCGGTATGCGATTTACTTTGTAAACGTTTGTGTAAATGCAACTGCGTGTGTGCAGTTTGCATTTAGTTTAGCTTATGTGTTTGTCTGTTTGTTTGTGTAACCCATGGCCCAAGCCCAACATGTAGAAGCCCAGTTGACAAACTCAAGGCCCAAGCCTAAACACAAGTGACGAAAACACACATGTTGGCGAAATCCCTTATTGGTGAAATCCCTTATGGTGAAATCCCCTTATGTGACGAAATCACCTGATTTCGTCAAGACCTTGGATGTTCGTCGCTTAGATTTCGTGGGCTACTTGGATTTCGTCATCGCTTCACTATATAAACACAGACATCAGACAGAAACACTTAGAGCACACAGAAATGAGTCTGCATAGACTTTGAGAGCGAACACACTGTAAAACACACACACACTGAGAGTTTATGAGAGTATCTTGTAAACATAGCTTTGTAACCGTTTTCTAGATTAATACATTGGAGTGTTAATCGGTGAATCTTGTGTTTTACGTGTTCGTAACTTGGTTTAACTTACCCGTTTGGATTCCGTACTCACGGGTTTGTCGGAAAACAGGAATAGAGGTTGACTCGATCCTCCGGGTGGACCTACAATTGGTATTAGAGCTTTGGCTCGATTCCTTGTTAAAACCAAGTAGATTTTCATGTGTTTCCATATTTGTTCTTGATTTTTGAAACTGAAAGTTTGTATTTTCAGAAAAATCAGGTTTAAATCTTTGAAAATCTTGTGTTTTTGTTGATTGTTCTGATAAAAATCTTGTTATTTTTCATCTATACATGTTAAGAAAGGATTTTTATTGAACATTTGCGCAAATATTTGTGTTCGGAAAACTCATCAAGTTCATCACATCTTCAAAGTGTTCGTGATAATACTTGTATTTTGATCTTGATTTCTTGAGTTATCGATTTGTTGTTGATTATAATAGTGTTTGTTTGAATTTTATGTACAAGTCATGATGAAATGTTGAATAACAGGTTCACAAGGTAAGGTGGTTTGACAATAGATCCATTCTGTGTCAGAAGATAAGGATATGGATAAGATTTGATTTTAATTTGATAAATATCTTCTGTATCTGGTCACATATTGTCAACGAAATCACATTTGTCTTGGACGAAAACACCTGATTTCATCAACACACATTCTTGGACGAAATCACCTTTTTGTCAAACATATCTTGGACGAAAACCCCCTGATTTCGTCATCAACATATCAGCGACGAAATCAACAGCTTTCAGCGACGAAATCAACAGCTTTCAGCGACGAAATCAACAGCGTTCAGCGACGATAACCCTGATTTCGTAGCACAAGTTCAGCGACGAAAACCTTGTTTTCATCACATTTGATCTTGACAAAATCTCTTGTTTTCGTCATTGTTGTCTTGAACGAACACCTTTAGATTTCGTCGCATATACTTGTGATATTTTTAAACAGAAGGTTTCCATTTCACACTAAACTGTTTGATTTGAGTGTTTTGAGCAGGTTTTCATCATTATACATCCAACATGAATCCGAATTGGGGTACTCCGTCTAATGCGAGCAAGTATACGAGCACGGGTTTATCTCCTTATGGGCTCAGTCTCCCACACCGTCAAATAAAACGTATACGAGAAAGGACTTAGCAACCGATTTGTATGGAAATCCATTACCACCAGTTGCTTCACATGCTCCACTTCAAACGGCGTTTGTCACAAGCACAGATTTGTATGGCAATCCGATACAAGTTCCTGTAAAGCCAGCTCCAACCACAGACTTGTATGGAAATCCACTACCACCAGTTGCCTCACAGCGCCATCGTTCTACTGTAGCACCATCATCTCTTGATCCAAGGAACTGTAGTCAAACAAAAACGGCGTTTTATGCCAAAATTGTCAAAGATGCCAGCAATGGTGAATCATCGCGAAACGATGACAGTTCTGAACATGACAGTAGTTCAGTTGAAGACGTTTTGTTAATGCACTTTGGGTGATAAGTGCATGCCTTCCAATTGTTAGGGTCTTTATTGTACATGTCTTGAAACTTAGTCCAAGGTTTATCCTTGGACAATTTGTCCAAGTTTATGTCTAGGACTTTTGTCAGGGGTTTGTGTTTAGGCAAAAGTCAGGGTTTTTGTGTAGATTATTTTGTCCGGGTTTTAGTCCCTAGTCTATATATATGTGTTGTATAGGATTAGGGCAACAACCCTAGAAGAAGCTTTGTGCACCTCTCCTAACTTCTTGTTCCTCCTGGTGTGCACATCCTAGAGAGAGAGACTATGTGTTAGTGAGAGAAAGCTAGGGTTTAGATCTTTGTGATCTAAACCAGCTTGTAGATGATGTATACTCTTTTGGTATGTAATCTGTGATGACTGATTCGTTAATAAAGAGATTCATCTTCTACATATTTTTATCTTGTTCATATTTTGTTCTTCGTGTCTTGAATCAAGTGCAATGTTTGATGTTCATCATCGATCCAGTGCTTTAACAGTGGTATCAGAGCATGGTTACCGATTCGGAATGGTCTAACCGCCATCCGAATCACCATTGCTCTTGATTTGATGTTTGTTTCCGCCAAACATCTTGAAGACGTGAAGATTCTGCATAAAACATGAAGAAAATGAAGTTGTTCGTCGGCTGTGATGGTTTTTTTTTCTTGTTGCAGTTCTAGGGTTTTGATCCAAAAAAAAGGATTGTCCGAGTTTTTGTAAGTGTTTTACCCGTCCGAGTTTCCATTCTGTGTTTGTGTTTCCGGGGTATTGGTGAACTAGTGTGAAGTCACACTAGGGAGATAGTCCGGAGACTTGTTTCTGAGCCTTGTCCGAGTTTTAGAACCTTTCTTAGGTCCGAGTTTTAGAACCTTTCTTAGGTCCGAGTTTTAGAATCTCCATTGGGTCCGAATTACAGTGGAGTCTCTTTGTTGATTGTTTAAAATTTAGTTCTGAGTTTTAAATCCAGAACTTGAGAGGTTCCGAGTTTTGAGTTTGTGCCCTTTATTCCGAGTTTTACAGCTTTTGAATTGTTCCGAGTTTTAATCTTTCAAGTTTTAGCTCCGAGTTTCTAAGCTCCGAGGTTTCATCCTTGGTTCAGTACTGAGGTATCTTGATAGTTTTTATTTTAAGATAAAATCCGAGTTTTGTTCAAAAGTTCAGCAAAATCCGAGTTTTGCTCAAAGGATTCAGCAAATTCCGAGTTTTAAATCAACAAACTGCATTGTTCCGAGTTTTTAAACACGGTTAAGTTATTCCGAGTTTTAAATCTACAAACTGCATTGTTCCGAGTTTTAAACACAGTTAAGTTATTCCGAGCCTGAATCAACAAACACAGTTAAGTTGTTATTCCGAGTTTTAAAACAACAGCAGCTCCAGTTCAGATCTGTTCCAGATTCCGAGTTTTAACAATTTTGTTCCGAGCTTTGGTCACATGTTTGATCAGCAGGTTCCGAGTTTTTGGTCATGTCCGAGTATTAGCAGCCCGAGTTTTAGTTCCGAGCTTTTAAAGTCCGAGTATTAGCAGCCCGATATGTTTCAGTTCCAAGTTGTATAGCTCCGAATTTCAATATGTTAAACAGTTCTGAGTTTTTAACAACTTTCAGTAGTTCGATTGTTCCGAGATTAGTCTTTCGGATAGCAGCCCCCGGGTTTCTTCAGAGCTTCCTTTATTTCTTTGCTTGTTTCGAATTCCTTTGTATTTTACATACTGTTCTGATGATCTGATCCAAGGTTTCAAGAGCTTCTGGGTTTTACGGGTTCCAAATTTGCTAAGAATTCCGGGTTACCTGGGGTACCGGATTTTTAGCTAAATTTAGAAGTTTGTGTTGTTCGGAAGTTTCGAGTTGTGCATGTTACGAGTTTTTCTAGTTATTCCGGGTTACCTGGGGTACCGGATAACTAACTAAGAGTCAGAATTATGTGTTGTTTGGAAACTTGAAGTCGGTTTCGGATTATCGAAAAGTTTTATGGTACTTATGTTGTCCGGATCAAGTGAGGAGGTGAAGAGAATAAGACTTGCTTGGACTTTTGTATAGTTTACAAAGAAAAAGGGGGAGTAAAAATTTTGAAATTCCTATTTTCTTTGTAAACCAAAAGCTCGTGGTGCTACATCGAAACAAGTTCATGTTTACTATCTTTGAGATTAACTTAGTGTTAATCTTACCGGTAGCGAAGTGTTTATAACATGAAGCAAGTTAGAGCTAGTGTATGATTGAGTTTTGTCAAGTTTGTTCGAGGTTTAATCAAGTGTTGACGTGATGAAGCAAATTGTTCGTTTGGCAACTAGTTGAAGGTCAAGCCTTTATCGTATGCCGGTAAGAGTAGAGAAGATTAGTCTTCTTGGTACCTCTTCCAAGTTGGTGACTGATCGGATTTTCGAAATATGGGGTTCTTACATTGAGGGGGAGATCAGAGACGAAAGTCATCGGGTAATTGGTGGATTTGTGAAGATACGAGATTGGATCTTGAAGATTCGAGATGAAATGATTTTAGACACTCAGTTGTAGACTTTGATCAAGATGGTGGATGTACATTTTCGGAGTTTGGTTTGTTATTAACTTATCGAACCAAACTTCATGTCTTTGCGGAATTTGAAGTGTTTGATGTTAGGCATTGGAAATCCGACGTTTCATTCTTCTACTGGTTAAGTTTGAAGATTAATGTATCGAGCGATATTCCTACATGTGGTTGTAGGTCGGTTCGCGTTAAATTGATTCGGGAGTAGTTTGAGGGGGAGGATCTACAGCGTTTGATGTTGGATTCTTCGGGTTTCTCAAAGCGGAACATTTAAGTGATCGTCAGCAAGTCTTTAATTAGAAGGGTTGAAGATCGCTGTGCTCTGCCAGAAAGATCAAGTCTCAGCCACCGTTGAAAGCAGCCATGATATCATCAGTCAAGGGGGAGTCTGTAAGTGCAGTATCCGGTGATTGAAGATATCAGTGTTAGACAGAACTGATTGCAACAGTTAAGGGGGAGACTGTAAGTGCAGTTCCTGGAGGGTAACTGTCGCTTATCAGTTCTGGTCAACCAAAGCAGAAGTTCAAGTTAAAGTCAACGATAATGAAGAATTCAAGACCACATGAAGACCATGCACTGATCAAGGGGGAGTTTGTTAATTATCACGGCCCCCGACCCACCCTGGACGGAATCGGAAGCCGCGAACAGCCCAGTGGTACCGGTGTTTATTTTTATAAAATATTGCAGCGGAAATTTCATCAGGACCATGAGTTAGGAAAAATATCAGAGTTTAGAAAACACCGGATTTTTTATTTATTAAATAGATGGGATAAACCCATGTTTTACAATGGTAGCTTTAATAAAGATAAAATTTGATTACATAAAACAATATTTCTTAATTTGATTTAATTAATAAAATAAGCCACTTCTTGAAGCCTTTCAGTGTCGTATCCAACTCTTACTCCAATCTACTGTAATTACCTGAAATATGTTTGAAAAAGGTTTTGTCAGCGGAAATACTGAGTGAGTTCATTCCATTTTTATAAAATATATTGTTATACCTTACAGCATTAAGGTTTTTATATTTATTTATATTTACCCAACTCAATCAGTATTTGTCACATGGTGGCAGTTCCGATGTGACAGTAGTCATATTACTCATTGGCTCACTTTCGTCCAATAGTGAATTTATCAAGTAATTATATTTTATTATTATTCAATTTATCTGTCACTAGGTAATTCCTGTGATGGTGGTTATATCACTGTTGATCATTCTTTCAACTAGTGACTCTGGTCATATCACTGTTGATCATTCTTTCAACTGGTGATTCTAGTCATAACACTGTTGATCATTCTCTCAACTAGTGCCTTTGGACATGTCACTGTTGATCATTCTCTCAACTAGTGACTCTGGACTTAGTTGTGTCCCGTGACATTACTTTGTCAAATATATTACTTATGGCACAAAACCATTTAACCCAGAAAATGACATATATCATTTTATGTCAAACTACTATAACTTATCAAATATAATATGTTAATTAAATAATTGTAATATCATTACTTAATATATTAACGTGACTAAGACTAAAATATAATCTTAGTATAGTAGAATATATTATACTTGACTATTTTATTATGGTATACACCATTTAGATTTATTTCAAACATACATTAAATTTATTAACGATTAAATGTTAAAATAATATTAGTTATAGGCTATGTCTACTGGGGCATAATTCCTACTGTGATTGTGGTCATGCTATTATTGGCTAACTTTCTGGCTAATAGTAACGAGGGTCAAATAATCTATAAAACCTCCCATACCAGCAGTTATTATAGAATATAAAAATTTAATCACTGTAAGTATAACTGGTAAACATTTAGGATTTTGGAAAGCATTTGTAAATATAATTTGTATCACAAAAAGGTGATAAAAATTGTGAGAAAAGAGAATGGACTCACATTGCAGATTTAATTTGAGCAAAGCCTAGCCTACTGATTAGCCTTGATAGATTGCAGATTGATACCAGCAGAGCTTAGCCTATTGATTAGTCTTATAACCTAGTGCATACAAACTAGGTAAGTAACTAATACAACATTTACGATAACTCACGAGATAAAAACCCTCACAACGAATGACAAAGTGCAATCACTTAAACATCCCTCGGAATCACAACGAATGACAAAGTATAATTACTTAACATCCATCGGATTCACAACGAATGACAAAGGATAGTACTAAAACATCCATCGGATAGTTTCAATCGATCGGACATAGAATCGTAGCAGCGATCGAGTTAATACCCGGTATCGTAGCAGCACCCCGCTATACTAATTAGTGATTTTGATAGTAAACAGAACGTAACTCAGTGTGTATTACGAGTTTTTACGTCGTTCAAGCGCCCCAATTCCAGTCCCAAGGCCTGCTATTTATACACGAATTTTGTCATGCTTACGGACCGTAAGACTTATCCCTTACGGTCCGTAAGGGATACTTTTTCACTATAGGTTTGCCACGTCCTGGTGTAGGCCTGCTGAGTCGACGGAATATTAAAATTCAATTTTGACAACGAGATATAAAGATAATCGTCGAGTAGGGAATACCCCCCCTGAGTTTTAGGGGTCCTGATCCTGATTCTGATTGTTCTGAAATTTGTAGGGTTTGTACAGAATCACTTGGGTGTCTCAATTAGGGTTTCCTATTGAATAAAATAATAAAATAAATAGGACTTTTAATGAGGGTTGTTACATTAATGCACTTTGGGTGATAAGTGCATGCCTTCCAATTGTTAGGGTCTTTATTGTAGATGTCTTGAAACTTAGTCCAAGGTTTATCCTTGGACAATTTGTCCAAGTTTATGTCTAGGACTTTTGTCAGGGGTTTGTGTTTAGGCAAAAGTCAGGGTTTTTGTGTAGATTATTTTGTTCGGGTTTTAGTCCCTAGTCTATATATATGTGTTGTATAGGATTATGGCAACAACCCTGGAAGAAGCTTTGTGCACCTCTCCTAACTTCTTGTTCCTCTTGGTGTGCACATCCTAGAGAGAGAGACTATGTGTTAGTGAGAGAAAGCTAGGGTTTAGATCTTTGTGATCTAAACCAGCTTGTAGATGATGTATACTCTTTTGGTATGTAATCTGTGATGACTGATTCGTTAATAAAGAGATTCATCTTCTACATATTTCTATCTTGTTCATATTTTGTTCTTCATGTCTTGAGTCAAGTGCAATGTTTGATGTTCGTCATCGATCCAGTGCTTTAACAGCTGGTAAAGCACTGGATCGATGACGAACATCAAACATTGCACTTGACTCAAGACATGAAGAAAAAAATATGAACAAGATAGAAATATGTAGAAGATGAATCTCTTTATTAACGAATCAGTCATCACAGATTACATACCAAAAGAGTATACATCATCTACAAGCTGGTTTAGATCACAAAGATCTAAACCCTAGCTTTCTCTCACTAACACATAGTCTCTCTCTCTCTCTAGGATGTGCACACCAGGAGGAACAAGAAGTTAGGAGAGGTGCACAAAGCTTCTTCCAGGGTTGTTGCCCTAATCCTATACAACACATATATATAGACTAGGGACTAAAACCCGGACAAAATAATCTACACAAAAACCCTAACTTTTGCCTAAACACAAACCCCTGACAAAAGTCCTAGACATAAACTTGGACAAATTGTCCAAGGATAAACCTTGGACTAAGTTTCAAGACATCTACAATAAAGACCCTAACAATTGGAAGGCATGCACTTATCACCCAAAGTGCATTAACAAACTCCCCCTTGATCAGTGCATGGTCTTCATGTGGTCTTGAATTCTTCATTATCGTTGACTTTAACTTGGACTTCTGCTTTGGTTGACCAGAGCTGATAAGCGACAGTTACCCTGCAGGAACTGCACTTACAGTCTCCCCCTTAACTGTTGCAATCAGTTCTGTCTAACACTGATATCTTCAATCACCGGATACTGCACTTACAGACTCCCCCTTGACTGATGATATCATGGCTGCTTTCAACTGTGGCTGAGACTTGATCTTTCCGGCAGAGCACAGCGATCTTCAACCCTTCTAATTAAAGTCTTGCTGACGATCACTTAAATGTTCCGCTTTGAGAAACCCGAAGAATCCAACATCAAACGCTGTAGATCCTCCCCCTCAAACTACTCCCGAATCAAGTTAACACGAACCGACCTACAACCACATGTAGGAATATCGCTCGATACATTAATCTTCAAACTTAACCAGTAGAAGAACGAAATGTCGGATTTCCAATGCCTAACATCAAACACTTCAAATTCCGCAAAGACATGAAGTTTGGTTCGATAAGTTAATAACAAACCAAACTCCGAAAATGTACATCCACCATCTTGATCAAAGTCTACAACTGAGTGTCTAAAATCATTTCATCTCGAATCTTCAAGATCCAATCTCGTATCTTCATAAATCCACCAATTACCCGATGACTTTCGTCTCTGATCTCCCCCTCAATGTAAGAACCCCATATTTCAAAAATCCGATCAGTCACCAACATGGAAGAGGTACCAAGAAGACTAATCTTCTCTACTCTTACCGGCATACGATAAAGGCTTGACCTTCAACTAGTTGCCAAACGAACAATTTGCTTCATCACGTCAACACTTGATTAAACCTCGAACAAACTTGACAAAACTCAATCATACACTAGCTCTAACTTGCTTCATGTTATAAACACTTCGCTACCGGTAAGATTAACACTAAGTTAATCTCAAAGATAGTAAACATGAACTTGTTTCGATGTAGCACCACGAGCTTTTGGTTTACAAAGAAAATAGGAATTTCAAAATTTTTATCAGGGGTGCGGAATCCACCTGATGATCAACCACTGTAGGTGAAACACTAGAATGCAAAGATCTGTGAGAGAAATCTAGAATACACAGATCGATGACGAATACACAGAACATATTCGTGAATGACCGAAATGCGTCAGTGCATGGTCTTCATGTGGTCTTGAATTCTTCATTATCGTTGACTTTAACTTGGACTTCTGCTTTGGTTGACCAGAACTGATAAGCGAAAGTTACCCTGCAGGAACTGCACTTACAGTCTCCCCCTTAACTGTTGTAATCAGTTCTGTCTAACACTGATATCTTCAATCACCGGATACTGCACTTACACGTTTCAACTTCAGTTGAAGATGTTACAACTTCAAGTTCAAATTCAAGCGAGGATGGATCTGAATGTAAATCATCAAGGGAGGTTGTTGATTCTGATGCAGATAGGTCAACATCTGAGAGTGATTCCAGTCAGGTACGTGTCGATGAATCAAAATCTGATAGTTGTGATAGGTGTGTTGGATTAAATGTTAAATTGTCTGATTTGCAAAGTAAATATGACGATTTGCAAAGCAAATATGAAGTGACAAATATCCACAATCAACATTTGATCGTGGATCTTTCGAAATGCACAGAGGCCAACATGTTTCGTGAAAATTATGAAAAGGAATTTAAAAAGATAATTGAAACATTAAAGAAAGATAAGACCGAGCTAACGAAAATGGTTTCAAGAAAACAAACTGAAATAAACCTTTACATCAGTAGGCTCGAGTTAATGCAAAAAGAAATGGCTTGTGTTAAATCTGAAAGTGAGGCGATCCGACTCAAGTTAGACAGCTATTTAAGCTCTAGCTATGTGCTGGATCACATCATTGATGTTCAGAAAAAGAAAACTGATGTCACGTACATTGGATACAAGAAATTTCCACCACCTGTTAGACAAAATTATGATGCAATGCCTGATGAGGAAAATAAACCTCATTTTGAGCCCTCAGTTTCATTGAGCCTTGAGGAATTCACGTTTGGCCTAGGTTACAAAAAGGTAGTATCTTCAGATTCGGATGAATCAGCAGATGCGAAAGTGTCAACAGCTGAACGAAATCAGGATCCTCCAGTCATTGTTGAGGATGCTGATTCGTCAGATGATGAATCCGAGTATACTAACTCTGAACAGTCAGAAACGGTAACAAAAGAGGAAAACATAACTCTCGAAAATTACATTCTTTGTGATCCACAAGCAAAACCGTTTGTGACTGCTACAGCCAAGTCTGTTGAATCCTCATCTGGAAGCTGTGAAAGCGTGAGCTTGCTTTACACATTGATTAAATCTGATAAAGTATCCTCAGACAATGATTTTCCAATCAAGAATGTCAATCAATCTTTGATTGATAAAGTTTTCGAAGATTCTACCAGTAAGTTTTTGGGAAAGTCGAGCCCAGGAGTTGTAGTAACTCAGTGTGCTTCTATCCCAAAATCCAAAGTTAGAAAGAGATATGGGAATCAAAAATTGCAAAAACAAAACAATCAACGAAAGCAAAATCACGCTGCCCAAGGAAATGGAAAAGGCAAACAGAGCCAAAACAAAAAATAGGTTCGGAAGATAAACTTCGTGAAATCCAGAGGGACTGATAAAATTGAAACTTTCGAAAACAAATCCAACACGGATTTTGTTAAACAAGTTGAAATTTTGAAAAGAAACAGTCAAAACAACTACACACAACACACAAACGGTTCTGATGTAGGACCAAGTACCTCAAGATCACGAAGTTCATCATCAAGCTCTTACAGTTATGATACTCCGAGGTTTGTTGAGCGGAGATCATGCTTTGAATGCTGTGAGTATGGACACATTGTTAAGAATTGTCCTTATCTCACCAAGGGAAAGTCAAAGGTTGAACCCCCCCCCCCCCCCCCCGTGGTAACAAATACCATAAAAGATCTGTTTCACCAAAACAGGACCCTCGTCTTGTTAAACAACAAGAAGTGAAACAGATAAAGAAACAACGGAAAAATGTTGAAAAGGTTTTAAAACCAGAGCTTGTCCAAACAAAATCTGTTAAATCAAATGTTAAACATGAAAAACAAAAACAGATTTGGAAACCAAAATCGGAAACTGTTTCAGGGGGAGCTACATCAATTCCGAATCATCGGGAAATGGATGTTACAATTCTCGATGATGACGGACGACCCAAGTCTGTGAAGGCTTGGGTCCCCCTCTCCAACTAATCTCTGAATGAGTGTGAAGGATGTTCCAGGAGGAACTATTGATAGTCTTAGGATTGTTGATAGTGGAGCGTCCATGCACAAGATCGGCGACATAAGGCTCCGAAATATTGTAACATCTAGGAGAATATTGTTGCCATTTATGGAGAGAAAGGAAAAAGAAAAAAAAAGGCAAAAATTCTGATGAAGGAATGATGGTGAAAGAATGTGGTTGAATGAAGTTGAAAAATTCGACAAATTGAAAAATGTGCCAAAGTTTGGTTGTTATGGTTTTTGATCAGGTCAACATGATAGATTCCAATGAAAAGTACGCGCTTGCAGCACGTCTTAAGCCTTTTGAAGATTCATGGATTTTTCTTCCACAAGAAGTTTAAAGTCCACAAGATGAACGTAGTGTACTTTTCTCTATGGTGTGATTGAAGAAAATGTGTTGGTTGATCAAACCAACCGGGTATGCGGATGCTTTAGCGTGGATTGAACAACCTCACACTACTTCTCAAAGAGAAAGACAAAGACCTTCGCTGGTGCAATGTGGAAGTCCAGCCGGACCCGGAGGTTTATGATCTTGTTGCTGTGAAGAGATTTCTCAGTAGCTACAAAATCGACTTTGAAATCCACACCTGGTGGATGTCCAGCTTAGGAGACCACTCAGATTTCTTGCAATGCACGAAGCAGTTGCAGGATAAGGTTTTAAATTTCTAATCTCTCCTATTCTTGTCGATATTTAAGCTGCTTTATGATTTAGTAACATCTCGTATAAGCACTCCTTGACCAGACACATTGATCTCGAATATTACTTCACACGTGATTGTTTCAATATGAAACTCGTCAATGTTGTCATGGTCCGCACCGCTTACCGACGTGCCAACTCATTTTTCCAAAATTCGATAAATCATTTCTGATTAATTTAATTTTGGTAAACGGCATCGGGGTAAAACATGAGTTAATCCACATCGGAAAATCGTTTTTGTAAATATCTTTGTGTTTTTAATTATTTTAAGTTTGTTGATTTTAGGGGGAGTAATTCCAAAATTTGAAAATTCAAAAAAAAAAACATCGAAAAATTTCAAAAACTCAAAAAAAATAGAAAAACAAAAATGAGTTTCCTAGCGAGCAAAAGAGAAAATGATAGTACATCAGTGGTCTGTCCAAACCTTTTTAAACTGAAATGCAAAATGAAAAATGATAAGCAGCTCTATATAAGATGTATCGGTAGGCTCACAATCATTTTAAAGTGTGCAGGGTGATATAAACTTAAATCGACTGGGAACCGCTCATTGGCATATGGTCTTAGTACCGAAATTTCGTTTGAGAGATTGCCGAGGTTCTTTGATATGTGGTCTTTATGCTGTTTATCATCTGGGTATCATGGTTGTTTCTTTTACCGAAACAAACGGAGACGAAGTCTAGATCTTCCATGATACCATACATACGTGTACATACTGCATACGACCTCAATAAGTGATCAACAATCACATGTCCAAAAAATAAGTGATAATATATCACATTTATCCGGGAGTCAAGTTCATCTCTTTGCTGTACGAAAGTACTGACCTGTTCACGGACTTGCTCTTGTGCCCTTCATGCATCTGAAAATCAAGTTCCTCATCAATAAGTGATTCTATCACATAGGGCTTGTTTTCAATCCAAAATAAGTGAGTTTCTCATATTTTCATATACGTCAAAACAGATGATAAATGGTATACTCACCAGTAAGATGAATTCTCGTGCATAACTTGATATGGGAATGTGTCGTGATGTGGATGAACACCGATCGGTAAGTATAAATCATACCTTAACGTATCCCCTCGCCATGATTACATATGATAAGTTGAGTTTATGTGGACAACAATACCGATAATCGTTATAGGATGTTTATCAACATGTTAACTAAAAGAACAACAAGAGCGTTTTGACATGACCGTACACTGATATGATTCTCTTACCCTCGAAACTCGCAAAAAGAATGTTTGTATATATTTACTTTTCTTAGTTTCTGCAACTCTGTATATATTTATTTACTGCTTTCAGTCTTTACATTTGAAATATTCAAAATACCAAAAAGATTTTAGGTGTGTTTTAATATAAACTTTATAAAAGCCAAAAAGATTATATTTCTGCTTTAGTTTTGATTAACCGATGTTGGAACTCAAGCCTTCGTTACCTGAAATCTGATGAAAACTAAAATGACTGAATCTTCATAAACGGTCAGAGTTTGCAAGTTTTGAAAGTTAATAATCAAAATTGAAAAATCTGTTAACTTTTCAAACTAATTGTCGGACGGTAGTTGAATGAGAATTGGTCTCATATGTGTCGTTTGTTTATGTTAACTATATTCCAAGCAGTTGTTCTCATTACGCGTTTAGCTTTCTTGCATGTGCAGATGCTAAAGGCGAAGAGAACGTGTTCGATGACAAGCTTCGGAATGAAGACACGACGTGAAGGCACTCAAATGATAAAGATGATCGAGTTGCCGCTGGCCAATCACCAACACCACAAGGATCTCAAGTTTTGAAAATCAAAAGATTCATGAGCATAATCAAAGGGGGAGTTTATTGATACACTTCCTAAATGAAAGCGGGAGTTTGTTGATACACTTTCTTCTTACGACACGTGAAGTCTTTGAAGATCCTTTCCGAGAAAAAGAACCATCAAGAGATGGAGAACGAGATTACGAACCTCACGAGCAGCATCCAAGGGGGAGTTTGTTGATACATATTGTGTGGATACGGCGCGGCTCGGTTCGACTCGGCTACGAAGTGAAGGCCGTAGTCAAGACAACCTCCTGTCTTGACTCGGTATGCGATTTACTTTGTAAACGTTTGTGTAAATGCAACTGCGTGTGTGCAGTTTGCATTTAGTTTAGCTTATGTGTTTGTCTGTTTGTTTGTGTAACCCATGGCCCGAGCCCAACATGTAGAAGCCCAGTTGACAAAGTCAAGGCCCAAGCCCAAACACAAATGACGAAAACACACATGTTGGCGAAATCCCTTATTGGCGAAATCCCTTATGGTGAAATCCCCTGATGTGACGAAATCACCTGATTTCGTCAAGACCTTGGATGTTCGTCGCTTAGATTTCGTGGGCTACTTGGATTTCGTCATGGCTTCACTATATAAACACAGACAACAGACAGAAACACTTAGAGCACACAGAAATGAGTCTGCATAGACTTTGAGAGCGAACACACTGTAAAACACACACACACTGAGAGTTTATGAGAGCATCTTGTAAACATTGTTTTGTAACCGTTTTCTAGATTAATACATTGGAGTGTTAATCGGTGAATCTTGTGTTTTACGTGTTCGTAACTTGGTTTAACTTACCCGTTTGGATTCCGCACTCACGGGTTTGTCGGAAAACAGGAATAGAGGTTGACTCGATCCTCCGGGTGGACCTACATACTTTAATTTGTTGATATATGTTTCTTGTATGTTGATTAATACTCCTATCTTATCTAACTTGTTTTTTAGATTAAAAATAGGTCCAAATTTATTCCTTTAGATTGGAAAGATTGCCGTGCATTCAGTTTTGGTATTTAATTTTATTGTAATATGTTTTGATTTCACTGTCATGCCTTGCTAGTGTTGTGATTTGCTAATAATAAACCCACCCTTGCCGTTCAAAAGAAAAAAAAAAGATAAAACCATCTCTACCAAGTTGTCTTATATATCTTCGACTCTTCGTAGGCACAATTATTTTTTCTGGATTACATTCCATAATTGCTTATATAATTACACATCAGATAATGAATCACACCCGAAAAACTTCTTTTTCTTTTCTTTTCCCAACTACAGGATTACAGTGATCGAGTATGTATTTGAAAATAAACACAACATGAAAAATTAAATTTTTGGGTTTGTTGGATTCATTAAAGAGGGGAATATTCGTTCTACCGATTCTAAGCTTCCTACAAAGAAGTACCAAGAGAAAATACTTTTGTTTTAAACAATATGGGATGTAATATATCTTCAATAGAAACAACTAGCTGGAAATACATATTACAAACTTTAGACCATAGGAAAATTAGAAAAGTTAAAGTTACACTAAGATTATCATTCTAATCAAAGAAGGTAAAGTGGTGTTTGTTTTATCTATAAAAAAATATAGAGTTAAGTTCACGTATAAAGTGTCTTATCATACAAAATGTACGAAAAGCATGAAAAAGCCAAAGAAACGTCGTGGCATTTTCATAATTATTTACTCGTAGAGTAATCATCAAAATTACTCTAAAAATGATCAGGTAGAGTAATTTCGATCTTGTAAATTAATTTTGTAAAATATTCTTGAAGGGTAATTTTGATCTTGGAAAGTATCATAATTACTATACAAATGATCTTTTATGTTAATTTTGATCATGTAAGTTAATTTTGTAGATTATCATAATTACTATACAAATGATTTTGTAGAGTAATTTTGAATTGTATGTTGTTTGATAAACTTTCAGAGTAATTTTAATACATTTGTAAAGTAATTTTGATACACAATAATTTTGATACACTTGTAGAGTAATTTTGATAATTATCATACAATATCGAACTTACTCTACAAGAACATTTTACAAAATTACTCTACAAGATCAAAATTACTATACATGATCATTTGTAGAGTAATTTTGATAATTACTAATAATTACAAAAAATGCCACCGGGTTTTTCAGCAAGACCTTCACTTCGTACGTTTTGTACGTTAAAGTTATTTATATTTGATCTTTTGTCTAATTATTTAACCGTGTAAAGTTGGCTACCATTTGAGCCATTGTTTTAAATGAGTTAAGTTCACGTACAAATTGTCTTATCGTACAAAATGTACGAAATGCATGAAAAAACCAAAAAATCGCGGTGACATTTTCGTAATTATTTATTCGTAGAGTAATCATCAAAATTACTCTACAAATGATCATGTAAAATAATTTTGATCTTATAGAGTAATTTTGTAAAATGTTTTTGTAGGGTAATTTTGATCATGTAGAGTAATTTTGTAGAGTATCATAATTACTCTACAAATGATTTATCATAATTTTGATCTTGGAAGGTAATTTTGTTGAGTATCATAATTACTCTACAAATGATTTTGTAGAGTAATTTTGAATTGTATGTTGTTTGATAAACTTGCAGAGTAATTTTGATACATTTGTAGTGTAATTTTGATGCAGAATAATTTTGATACACTTGTAGAGTAATTTTGATAATTACAATAATTACACTACAATAACATTTTACAAAATTACTCTACAAGATCAAAATTACTATAAAGGATCATTTGTAGAGTAATTTTGATAATTACTAATAATTACGAAATTGCCACCGCGTTTTTTCAGCAAAACCTTCAGTTCGTACGTTTTGTACGTTAAAGTTATTTGTATTTGATCTTTTGTCTAATTATTTAACCGTGTAAAAGTTTACTACCATTTGAGCCATTATTTCAGATGAGTTAAGTTCACCTATAAAGTATCTTATCGTACAAAACGTACAAAAGACATGAAAAAGCCAAAAAATGGCATTTTCGTAATTATTTACTCGTAGAGTAATTATCAAAATTACTCTACAAATGATCTTGTAGAGTAATTTTGATCTTGGAGAGTAATTTTGTAAAATGTTCTTGTAGGGTAATTTTGATCTTGTAGAGTAATTTTGTAGAGTATCATAATTACTCTACAAATGATCTTGTATAGTAATTTTGATCTTGTAAGGTAATTTTGTAGAGTATCATAATTACTCTACAAATGATTTTGTAGAGAAATTTTGAATTGTATGTTGTTTGATAAACTTGCAGAGTAATTTTGATATACTTGTAGAGTAATTTTGATAATTACCATACAAGATTAAAATTACTCTACAAGATACACTTGTAGAGTAATTTTGATAATTACCCTACAAAATCAAAATTATTCTACAAGAACATTTTACAGAATTACTTTAAAAGATCAAAATTACTCTGTAGGATCATTTGTATAGTAATTTTGATAATTACTAATAATTACAAAAATGCCACCGCGTTTTTTCACCAAAACCTTCGGTTCTTACGTTTTGTACGTTAAAGTTATTTGTATTTGATCTTTTGTCAAAAAATATATGCGCAGCCGCACAGACATTGCCATCTGCAGACTATTTGTTTTTCCGAAGACGTTTCATTAAAAAACGTCTGCGCGAGCTCTTCTTGGTGCAAACTTGGGCCAGACACTTTTAAGATCTTCTAAGGTCTGAAGAGGTTTAAATACCACTGTCCACCACCACCACCACGATCCATCACCACCACGATCCATCACCACCACCGTCCACCACCACCACCCACCACCCACCATCACCGTCCACCACCACCACCGTCCACCACCACCACCGTCCATACATCACCACCAGTTTATTTTAGATATCTAGATACGTTAAAAAACAAACAGACTTTCTTCTTGTAGACTACAGAGGTTTGGTCCACCTCTTCTTCTATAGATGTCTGTAGATGTGGTCCGAAGACTGCAACATTTTACGTCTTAAAAAACAACCTGCGCCTAAGCCTTATTTTTTATTCATAATAATGCTTTGGCTTTATTTCTCACATTTGACATTTATATCGATAGAGATTTACCGAATAAAACATTATTATTTCTAGCTTTCCATATGAACCAAATAGTAACCATAATAATAACTAGAACGGCCTTGTTGTGGAAAGTAGTCTTTAATACAAATGTAATCACCATCGGTTTTTAAATGTTACTCCAATTGAAATTTGGAAGGTTACAAAATGCACATATAATTTAGCCTAGGGCTGTTCATGAGCCGTACCAAATCGATCGGACCTTGTACTTGGTTCGTTTACAAACCGAGCATTTTTTTCAACCGAGCAAAATTTGAATGAGCGTCTTTTAATCCGAGTACTTTTCAATCGAACGTTGAGCGAGATCGAGCCTCGCAAAACAAATAACAAGGAATTAAAAACAAATAACAAGGAATAAGAACAAATAACAAGGAGTAAAGTGCAGTTTTCATCTCGGAGGTTTCGTCCAATTTGACCACATGTATAAAGTTAACACATAACAAGTATAAATGTAACAAATAACAAGGAACAAAAAACACTATATTGGTTCCAACGATATCAATTGAGCAGGAAGATCAATCGTCGACCGATTGAAACAGTCACTTGTTCTACCGGAAGTTTAAAATCGAATGAAACGATTCAAGCAACCCTGCACGTTGGCATCTTAGCGAGGGGTGATGGAGAAATTGAATAATGATGGTCGATGAGGGGTTTTAATTAGGATTGTGTACATATAAATCTAAATCGAATGTCGGGTTGAGAATTGAGCATTGATCGACACTTCACATTTCAATATTTTACATTTTGACTCAATTACTCAAATGGACATTGGAGTATTGGACAATGAACTATTGGTATTGGAATTCAATTCTAATTAATTAAATGGGCTCTAGTTAGATCTTGAACCAAACATTATTAATGTGGGCCTGTAGTCATTATGTGTGTGTATATATACATAATAAAAAATACATCAAGCCACCCGAGATAAACCGAACCAAGCGAACCTTTGCACGTACTCGTTTCGTTTACAAACCAACTTGATCTGAAGCGAGCGCCTTTTTAAATCAAGCTGAATCGAACAAGCATTTTTCGAGCGAGCATCAAACGAGTGTCGAATGTCGAGTAATTTTAACAACCCTACTTCAACCCATACATCTTTAGCATATACACACACACACACATGCTAATCACCTTCAAAACCTCAATGATTTTTTTAGTGACTTCTCAAGTTTTAATTCTTTTAGAAGTCAGATCCCACACTACTTTTCTCTCTCGCTCACCATTCACAAATGAAAGTTCGGAGAGTTCTCTCAATTTCACTGACCTTTAACCAAGTCAAATATTCCTTTTAAATAGAGAAAAGTGCTTGGATAGTCCCTGTGGTTTGTTCCGTTTTCACTTATAGTCCCTATACTTCTAAAACTACAGCTACAGTCCAAAACTTTTGCACATTCGTTCTCGGATAGTTCCTGAAGTGGACGGGAGTTAGTTTTCTCATTTAAGTTGGTACGAAATGACTATAATACTCTCACTAATAAAAAGTATTAATCATGGGGCCCACCTTTTACCCACCCCCACCCCCATTTTCCCTCTTTCTGGTTGGTTGTCTGCAACCACAATACACAACAGCATCATCGCCGCCTCCAACCACTTAATCATCACTCCACTGCCTACAAACCACCGCCCCACACTGCACATCACCGTCGCCTCCAACCACCTAATTAGGCATTCTCTTATCCTCTACCAAAAGAAGAAAAACGAACCGATATACGAAGGTATCTTTCTTTTTGATCAATTCGTTGCCATATTTTGTGTTCTTTTTTTAGCATATTAATAATTTGTTTTATTATATTATGAATTGTGACAGAATGCTGGAGAAAATCCAGGTGCATGGTGACGACCTATATCTACCAAAACAACTCCTAATAAGCTTGTTAAGGGTATTCAGGAACAGTGGAATGCCTTTATAATCAGCTGCAAAAGTGCCAATTATGATCATGTTTGATGTAGCTGATCAACACAGAGATGGAAAATTCAGTTGGATGGTGACGACCTGTATCTACCACCACCACCGATCATGTCTTCAACATTCTCCAACGACGGAACTGCTCTGTTTCTCTCCCCTGTTCCCCTTTGTGCCGGCATGGTCTGATCATTTATAAATGAAATCCAGTCCCCAAATTCCTAATTATTCGATCCCAAAATCCAACAAATTCATCAAATTGACACCAATTTCATCCACTTTCTACTCTAATTAAACCTAGTTATTGGGCCAGAAAGGAACATAGGGTCCTTCGTACACACGGCAGTGCAAACCATTCTTCCTTTGTCTTCATCTTCGGCCACCTCCATCTGCTTTGCAACACTTATTCTTCCTTCAACATATTGTGGCAGTGATACGAGAAGAAGACTAAGACGAATTGGGGTGTGGGTAGGTTTTTTATTTTAATGTATTAATTTTCATTCTTGATTAGTTTATTTTGTTTTTATATCAAGGGTATTTTGGTTATTTCACACCCAGTTAACACTAAAAACTAACTTCCATCCGCTTCTGTAACACCCCGAAAACGGGTTTGGTAAATAAACCCCGTTAATACTAAAAGACGGGTAAAATACCGTTAGTGGTAAAAATTAACCCGGTGAATATTAGGATTTAAATAAATAATCTTATATTAATCAAAAAGAAGAATAAACGTTTTGAGAAAACATGGTTTGTTAGAAGCCCGAGTTAACAGGACTTAAAAACAAAAACGGGTTATAACTTTCCTGAACCCACTAAGTAACTAGGAATATTAACCTAGTTAAATGAGTGTTGTAAAATATTAAAGAAACTTGAAATAGGTAGCCTACTTAATAACAAACCAAAACATGAGGGACCAAAGTTGGATAACTTGAAAAAGGGTTTTATAAACAAAAAAAACATATATATAACACAACACACACTTAAGGTGTGTGTGCGTGTGAGGAGATCGACCAGGAGGGTGCTCCCAAGAGCTCAAACCCTAAAACTCAACAAATCATAAAATTGAAGCTTGATTCAAGGCCAAAATCGATGCATGAATACATAGAAACGATCACCTAGTCATGGGGATCATAAGGTATGTCAAAATTTACAATTTGGCTTCATCTCAAATTCTTGATGATTTGTGAAATCGAAATCTGGGTTTGATTATTTAATGTTTAGATGAAATTAGTAATGAAAACATGTCTAGGAGTGAACCCTAGTCAGTAACATGTTGAATTAGTGGTTAATCTATGAAATTCATGATAATCCATTGATAAGTTAAATGGGTTTTGTAAAAATAAGATGAACACAAGAATCATGACTATCAAAAGTGGTGTTACTTGATTACTATGAAATGATTATGAGATTAGTATGCATGCTTGACATAATGGAATCGATATGTATGTTTATATTGGGCAAAAATAACAAGTTATGAACTTGATTTTAAATATATAAAATTATACCCATTAGGTGTTCGTTAAAATGCCTAAATGAAAGATAAATGTTGAAAATCGGACAAAGACGCATGTTTGATGGATATGGCAAATTATGCGTTAAGACTTATAAAAAGGGTTCTAAACGGATTGTGGATTGAACTCTTTAGGCAAGGAAACCGGGTCTTCAAGCGGACAAGCCGGAGCGGACACACGCTTGAAGGGAACGCTTTAAAGGTACGTGGCTTGTCACCCCGTTACATTTATATAGACAAGCTTCGTCTAAAAACGTGTAATGTTGATATAACGAAAATGGTTATGTTTGAAATGTCATTGAAGTGATGGAACTCACTCGACAACCAAATGGGTCAAATTAATAGTTAAAATAAAAGTGATTAAAATGAAGACACCATTTGGTAAAAGTTATAATGGGTCGAACAATTTAAAAATATTGTTTTTAAGTAATAAGAACCATGGCGCGAACCGGAATAGGTTCAAGGGGCATGATGGTATTAATCTAACATCATACGTTGACAAATGGTCATGTCGACTAAACGGGTCAAATAGTGTGCAAATACCATTTGACAATAATAACTGACGACTACTTGTTGAGTTTTTGTGATAACAGGAAATAACATGTGATTGCATTGCTTTAACTAGAAAATTTAAAGCAAAAGGTATGTATATGGGTCGATGCTTTGACCCGAGCCAGGTACGCATATTTAGAGTTTAGTAGAAGTGATACTTTGGTCAAATTATAGCGAAAGTCCTTTGTCGTAAAATGAGGGAATAAAATTGACCAAAAAGCCCTTAATAGGTAAACCGGGTAAACGACCCTTAGAGGTTGTTTAGGAACTTGTGTTGTGATTATGTAGCCCTTAGACACGTATATGAGTCTTAGGCAAAAATCTTTTGTGAGTTAAATGCCCTAAAGGGGGTCATTAGCGTAAAGTAACTAAACGAAGGGTAAATTGGGATTTCCGGTTTTTCTTAAGTTAAATCCACCGCAAAAATAGCTGTGGTGGAAAATAAGTAGGCACTTAAATTTGGAAACGCGAGGCGTGAAAAGAGAAGAGCGGATTTGATACTTAAATGCATAAAAAAATCCCCAATCGGGTCAAAATGAATTACGCGCATAACTTGGGTGTTTGTTACGTAATTCACAAAAGTTATGAATCCAAGATAGAGATTTAGAGTTAAATATCTTAGTTTATGATTTATTATTAACTAGGAACAAGTTTAGAGGTCCTAAATACAAACGGGTCGAAATATTGATTTTGAACAATAAGCCTAATGCTTAAATATTTAGAATTTCATTAGTTTTAAATATTGAATTTGTACTCCACAATATGGAGTATTAAATTACGAGCGCGTAGGAAAAAGAATCGCGTAAAACGGATGTGTAGATTTAAAGTTATGCACGTTTTCGTGAAAAGAATCGGAGCTGGAAAATGCAGCATCTGCTGCAAATCAATCTGTCCAGTGAGCTACCGTAAGTTACGGTAGCTACCGTAACTTACGGTAGAGGCTGAAGTGTTACGCTGGAAATGCACTGCCTTACGGCAGCCCTTGGAAGCCCAGTGGCTACCGTAACTTACGGTGGCTACCGTAACTTACGGTGGCTACCGTAACTTACGGTGGCTACCGTAACTTACGGTGGCTACCTTAACTTACGGTAGCGCCCAATTATTTTTGTTAAAGTTTTGTTTCGCGAATCCATTTGAACAAGTTTTAAACCGCGTATGACTAAAATCATTTCATGTTTATGGAATGTAGGTTACCTTGCAGTACCGGATGACGACTGAGCCCGACAAAGGACCAAACACACGAGATCAATGCTTCCGCGAATAGTTTCGTCGTCACGTTTTAAACGGCGATTTAAGTTACAAAATATAGGAATGTTTTATTTAGTAAATTGTTTTAACTAACTCGCATTTTAAGTGTATTTTTAACCTTAATACACTCTTATAATTGAACCTTTTGGATAATTGATTAAAATGGACTTAGGGTGTTACAAGTTGGTAATCAGAGCTCATGGTTAAAGAGTAAATTGTGTTCGGTTCGAGGCTTGATCGCAAATCCGGTAAGTACATGTATATCAAGGGTTTAGTATTATTAAAGTATTGAGAACAACACATATGGTTATCGTGTAATAAACGTTACACCAATAAAAACGATATAGAGTAGATATAGTCAACGAAATTACACGCGTTGATGCGTATACTAGAAAAGCCTTGTATCATAATACGGCCATTCATTAATGTCGAAATTACTAACTGTTGTAAATGTTTTAGTTGAAGGACACTCGCATATGAAGATAGCGAGAGTTTAACAAATCGCGGATTTGATAAAGGAACGGTCCAAAGAACATGCTCATCAAGGACCTAAATCGCGTGGCGTTAGCAAACAAGACTAATGGCAAGAGAAGCCCGTTAGGGCAAGCATTACCAGGTGCACATTTTAAATTTAGTTGTACAAATAGTAATATGCAACAAATACGTAGAGATTGAAGGTTGCATATGTAGATTAAAAACTTGAAAAAACCCGAATAGAAAATATATCCGGGATATTGTTTCCAAGAGAATCAAATAGAGGCATTACTTACATGGGGTGTAATGTGAAAATTATAAAAGGTCATGTATACCAGGTATTGATCGCTTACTCTGGCCAAGTAAGTGGTGAGCACGTGGTACCATGAACTTTTTATGATGGACTTGCTTACATCTGATGTAGTAAGGACAGGGGTGAGTGGGACAAATTAAAAAGTACCCAAACGAATCAAATGAGCAAAATATTTGATAATAATGTAAACGCACAACCGGGTGACAGAAGCGTATTACCTTAGGATAATGAGCCCGAGTGAAGGGACAAAGATTGATGTAAAATGATTTAGATAAGTATTGGGAGGGGGTGTACTTACACCCTAACCCGGAGAATGCAAGCATGTAAAATGATTTAGATAAGTATTGGGAGGGGGTGTACTTACACTCGAACCCGGAGAATGCAAGCATGTAAAATGATTAAGATATGTATTGGGAGGGGGTGTACTTACACTCGAACCCGGAAAATGCAAATATGTCTCTAAACGGACCGTTGTTGCAAAACGTCAAATTTGAGGACAAAGTCGGAATATAAAAGTGAAGCGAGGTCTTAATGCATACCGGGAGGGTTGCAATAATAACGACTTCGGTAAAACACCCGGTTGATGGGTAGGAATTTAAGCACATGTGTAAACCAAGAGACGTGAACGCAGGTTGAAAATCAAAATATTTGGATTATGAGTTATGACTATAAAATTTCGTAAATATAAATTTTGAATAAACATGTTCAACCATTTGAGGTTGAACGGGTTGAATAAACAATAAAGTTGATCGTTTATAAGTGATGGATTTCACATTAACAAGTCAAACAGGTTGAATACAATATAATGCCGGATGGCACAAATAAGCGCTAGCCAAATAAAGGTAGCGTTAAAAGCAAAAGAATAATGAGCCCGGTAATGGGACATAACCAAATAAGAATATATGCAAACCAAATAACAATGAGCATAAGACAAACCGACGTATAAATGACGTGAGAAGTCATAGAGACGGGAGAATGATCCGAAACAAAACGATTATAGCCACGAACTACAGTCAAGGTTAACAGATCTTAAGTTTGAAACCAAATGACTCTTCAAACAAAAACAGGATGCCTTGACACCAAATATGTATTTTAAGAACGACACGATTAAAGAATGAACTACGGGATCAACATAACCTTTGGGATTATAAACAATGGAAAGGTCTTTGAGACTAAAACGACCCACGAGTCATGACTAGAAATAAATAGATTATAAGGACCTCGCCTTAAAGAGGCGAAAAGTCTAATAAAATAGCCCATAAGGCTAAGTGATAAAACCTACGGGTTAATTAGACAAGGCGAGGGAATCAATTGAGAATCCTCGCATAAAATAAAGACTGTAAAAGAATAAATTTTGGACTGTCAATATCCCGGTATGGATAATTGACAAAAGTTAAAGAGAAGATACTAAACTAAAACTTCGGTTTTGGTAAGAAATGACGTTTTTACAAATATGAATTCTGATAGACGTATAAATAGTAAGCATGAAAGATATAAGTCGTGACACTGATAGGTGCAAGACGATATATTCGAAAATTGATAATTTTGAAAATAAAAAGTTGATATAAAATTTGGCATGGCGTGACGTGATCACGGTCAAGAAGTGTAATGTGAAGTATAATCACATTAGAGCCGAACGATGAATATTGCTAAGTTAATTAAACTAGTGGAAATAACGAGATTACGTTATTTCAAGTTGCATTATGTCGTATAAGATACGTAGATGATTAATAACCAAAAAGATATTACCATACTTTTCTGGTAATACTAACAATTGGTTAAAATATGAGCAATGCTCAACTGATTATCGAGAGCAAATGCATGGAGTTAAACTCGATAAATTATGTAAGAAAAGGTTTCGAGGACGAAACCTCTTTAAGGGGGGTAGACTTGTAACACCCCGAAAACGGGTTTGGTAAATAAACCCCGTTAATACTAAAAGACGGGTAAAATACCGTTAGTGGTAAAAATTAACCCGGTGAATATTAGGATTTAAATAAATAATCTTATATGAATCAAAAAGAAGAATAAACGTTTTGAGAAAACATGGTTTGTTAGAAGCCCGAGTTAACAGGACTTAAAAACAAAAACGGGTTATAACTTCCCTGAACCCACTAAGTAACTAGGAATATTAACCTAGTTAAATGAGTGTTGTAAAATATTAAAGAAACTTGAAATAGGTAGCCTACTTAATAACAAACCAAAACATGAGGGACCAAAGTTGGATAACTTGAAAAAGGGTTTTATAAACAAAAAAAATATATATATAACACAACACACACTTAAGGTGTGTGTGCGTGTGTGGAGATCGACCAGGAGGGTGCTCCCAAGAACTCAAACCCTAAAACTCAACAAATCATAAAATTGAAGCTTGATTCAAGGCCAAAATCGATGCATGAATACATAGAAACGATCACCTAGTCATGGGGATCTAGTGCTGTTCATGAGTCGAGCCGAGCCGAGCCAGGCCAAGCTCGGGCTCGGCTCGATTATAAACCGAGCTGGCTCGGCTCCGCTCGGATTTGAAACCGAGCTGAAAATCTAAGCTCGGGCTCGGCTTGGTTTTAAACCGAGCTAGCTCGGCTCGGCTTGGTTTGGCTCGATTTTATAAAAAAAAAACTAATATATACCTCTTAAAATTTAATAGCCTAAAATATTATTCAATAATTTAAAAGAATATATTCAAAATAAGTTCAAACTAATACAATTCAAACCAAAATCAAGTTTAACAACGCAAAATAAGTTTTAATTTCAATAAAATACAATATTAGTTCATTAGTATGGTAATCAATCTTCAAATATGCCATAAATATCAAATTACAAACCTATATACATGTATATAATAATCAGTTTTTTTTGTAATATATTATAACGTATATAAAATTAAAACTTATTATAAGTAAAATAATTCGAGCTAAACCGAGCCGAGCTACAAAGCGAGCCGAACCGAGCCAGCTCGGCTCGTTACGAGCCGAGCCGAGCTAGGCTCGTTACGAGCCGAGCCGAGCTAGGCTCACTTTCTAACCGAGCCGAGCCGGCTCGGCTCACTTTTAAACCAAGCCAAATCGAGCGAGCTTTTTCCGAGCTAAATCCGAGCGAGCTCCGAGCCGCGAGCTTTTTGAACAGCCCTATGGGGATCATAAGGTATGTCAAAATTTACAATTTGGTTTCATCTCAAATTCTTGATGATTTGTGAAATCGAAATCTGGGTTTGATTATTTGATGTTTAGATGAAATTAGTAATGAAAACATGTCTACGAGTAAACCCTAGTCAGTAACATGTTGAATTAGTGGTTAATCTATGAAATTCATGATAATCCATTGATAAGTTAAATGGGTTTTGTAAAAATAAGATGAACACAAGAATCATGACTATCAAAAGTGGTGTTACTTGATTACTATGAAATGATTATGAGATTAGTATGCATGCTTGACATAATGGAATCGATATGTATGTTTATATTGGGCAAAAATAACAAGTTATGAACTTGATTTTAAATATATAAAATTATACCCATTAGGTGTTCGTTAAAATGCCTAAATGAAAGATAAATGTTGAAAATCGGACAAAGACGCATGTTTGATGGATATGGCAAATTATGCGTTAAGACTTATAAAAAGGGTTCTAAACGGATTGTGGATTGAACTCTTTAGGCAAGGAAACCGGGTCTTCAAGCGGACAAGCCGGAGCGGACACACGCTTGAAGGGAACGCTTTAAAGGTACGTGGCTTGTCACCCCGTTACATTTATATAGACAAGCTTAGTCTAAATACGTGTAATGTTGATATAACGAAAATGGTTGTGTTTGAAATGTCATTGAAGTGATGGAACTCACTCGACAACCAAATGGGTCAAATTAATAGTTAAAATAAAAGTGATTAAAATGAAGACACCATTTGGTAAAAGTTATAATGGGTCGAACAATTTAAAAATATTGTTTTGAAGTAATAAGAACCATGGCTCGAACCAGAATAGGTTCAAGGGGCATGATGGTATTAATCTACCATCATACGTTGACAAATGGTCATGTCGACTAAACGGGTCAAATAGTGTGCAAATACCATTTGACAATAATAACTGACGACTACTTGTTGAGTTTTTGTGATAACAGGAAATAACATGTGATTGCATTGCTTTAACTAGAAAATTTAAAGCAAAAGGTATGTATATAGGTCGATGCTATGACCCGAGCCAGGTACGCATATTTAGAGTTTAGTAGAAGTGATACTTTGGTCAAATTATAGCGAAAGTCCTTTGTCGTAAAATGAGGGACTAAAATTGACCAAAAAGCCCTTAATAGGTAAACCGGATAAACGACCCTTAGAGGTTGTTTAGGAACTTGTGTTGTGATTATGTAGCCCTTAGACATGTATATGAGTCTTAGGCAAAAATCTTTTGTGAGTTAAATGCCCTAAAGGGGGTCATTAGCGTAAAGTAACTAAACGAAGGGTAAATTGGGATTTCGGGTTTTTCTTAAGTTAAATCCACCGCAAAAATAGCTGTGGTGGAAAATAAGTAGGCACTTAAATTTGGAAACGCGAGGCGTGAAAAGAGAAGAGCGGATTTGATGCTTAAATGCATAAAAAAATCCCCAATCGGGTCAAAATGAATTACGCGCATAACTTGGGTGTTTGTTGCGTAATTCACAAAAGTTATGAATCCAAGATAGAGATTTAGAGTTAAATATCTTAGTTTATGATTTATGATTAACTAGGAACAAGTTTAGAGGTCCTAAATACAAACGGGTCGAAATATTGATTTTGAACAATAAGCCGAATGCTTAAAGATTTAGAATTTCATTAGTTTTAAATATTGAATTTGTACTCCACAAGATGGAGAATTAAATTACGAGCGCGTTGGAAAAAGAATCGCGTAAAACGGATGTGTAGATTTAAAGTTATGCACGTTTTCGTGAAAAGAATCGGAGCTGGAAAATGCAGCATCTGCTGCAAATCAATCTGTCCAGAGAGCTACCGTAAGTTACGGTAGCTACCGTAACTTACGGTAGAGGCTGAAGTGTTACGCTGGAATTGCACTGCCTTAAGGCAGCCCTTGGAAGCCCAGTGGCTACTGTAACTTACGGTGGCTACCGTAAGTTACGGTAGCACCCAATTAGTTTTGTTAAAGTTTTGTTTCGCTAATCCATTTGAACAAGTTTTAAACCGCGTATGACTAAAATCATTTCATGTTTATGGAATGTAGGTTACCTTGCAGTACCGGATGACGACTGAGCCCGACAAAGGACCAAACACACGAGATCAATGCTTCCGCGAATAGTTTCGTCGTCACGTTTTAAACGGCGATTTAAGTTACAAAATATAGGAATGTTTTATTTAGTAAATTGTTTTAACAAACTCGCATTTTTAAGTGTATTTTTAACCTTCATACACTCTTATAATTGAACCTTTTGGATAATTGATTAAAATGGACTTAGGGTGTTACAGCTTCAGGGACTATCTGAAAACGAATGTGGAAAAATTGAGGACTATATTTGTAATTTTAGAAATATACGGACTATAGGTTAAAATGGAGAAAACCATAGGGATTATCCGGACATTTTTCTCTTTTAAATATATCTGTAGTTATAAACATTATATAAATAATATAACTAGTCCCTTAACTTGCTTCCATATCACCAAATTTTACTTAAAGGATATAACTAGTAATTAACTGGCTAACAAATCACCTATGTATCAAACCTCAAAATGACCTGGCATCACACGACTATGTAGAAAATTTCACATAGTTGTGTACTTCAAAACTAAAATTCCATGAAATTAAGAGAATGTAACACACTTTTTTCTGTAAACGGCAGAATATAATAAAACGGCTAGCCAAAAGCTAGCACGTAACGAAACAAATACATAAAGAGGAGGGAATTTTGTAACAAGCCCATCCAACTAACGTTTATTTTCCCATTTCTTCCATTCGCAGTCCACAAATAAGAATAAAAAATGCTTCCATTTTGCCCTTACTACCAAAAACTGTGTCATTACGAGACCTCCAAATAACCCACCAAACTGTCATAATTTTCCATGCACCAACAACTTCCTTTGCTTAGACAACCCTGAGGAATTGAACCAAGAATTAAGATCCATCGGCTTAACTAAAGACGGGTAAGCAATCTGAAGCAAACTAAAAATCAATGCCCACAGTCGCACCACACCGAATCAAAAGCCAAATAAATGATCTTCAATCTCCTCGATCGAATCACAAACTAGGTAAAGCACAATTGGGATACTAATACCTCGATCTACCAAATTTGGTATGTTGACCGATTTATTAAAACACGTTAACCCACAATATTTACCTTAGTTGGCATCGTATTGTTCCACCTGGTCTCCATAGGCCCACCCGATAAGGACATATTATCAATGAGCCTGCGAATACTCTTAACTGAAAACGATTCTTCACATCAAAGTCCCAAGTCCACCTATCTTCCTCCAATTCGAATCAGAATTCATTTAAAAGTTGCATCAGGTTATTAAGTTAGTCTAACTTTTGACCTCCCATACAGGACGACGCCAAGACCACCTCCAGCCATCTTCCCATGCCTAGAACTAATCAAACAGTCACTTTGCGATTCTATACATTAAATAGTGATATCATTCCACATGAAAAAGAGCAATTACAAAGCAATGGCAGGTAGTCGGGCAACAAGTTGCGCCGCCACCCCCTTTTGAATAGAAAAAACAATTCTACTAAATACAAAGTTTGAAACCTTTAGCAACGAAGAATTACTATTAACGACTTTTTGAACCCGATTCAAAAGTCGCACAGCGTCAGGAGCGAGACCACCAAAGGTATCAAACGCAAACGGGACAAATACCTTGATCATTTAACACCCTACAATACTTTATTATACGATCCCACACTCCATTTGAGTTACCCGTCCCCATCCCATCAATAACCCTAGCTTTATCACCATAGATAGCTTTGATAATATGCATGCCATAAATATAATAACTTGAGTTAGCAATTAATATATGAAGGTCACAATTACGTGACCAAGAACTACATAGTCGGGCCCAAAAAACTTGAAACTTGAGTTATCTTTAAAATGAAAATAAATATAATTGTGCACTATACATCACACAATCATGTTGTCCATAAAAATTTTCTAAAGCTACATTATGCACATAACGACTTATAAAGTGGAACACTACATATAAACATAGATTCACTTATATATACCTGTTTATTTAATTTCAAGATACTTGCTAACCTAAAACACTACAAGAATGGACCACCTTTAGCGGCGACAGCTGTCGCCGGTATTGATGGCAAATGTCGCCGGTATTTACCTTTAGCGGCGACATGTCGCCGGTAAATGGTCGCCGGTATTGATCGGCCGCTATTGGCCTTCTGTCGTCGCTAAAGGTCTACGTCGCCGGTATTGATTTTAGACCTTTAGCGATGACACGTGTCGTCGCTAATTGGTCGCCGGTATTAGTCATGGTCGGTAAAGGGTTGAAGGCAATAGCGGCGACACGTGTCGCCGCTAAAAGTCTTTTTTTTTTAATACAGCACCCAGCCAGTTTTACGGCCGAAAAAACAGAACCTGCCTATTTCAAACAACGCAAACATACGCCATGAACATATACTAAAGGTAATATAATAAAAAGCTACATTTAAGTCGTACATTAATCCTACAACGTTTAATTAAATCATACATTAAAAAAAACAAGTCACTCGTCATCGGAATCATTATCGAATAAGTCATCAGAATCGTAGTCGTTTGACTTTCCTTTTCCTTTTCCTTGTGAAGCAAGATAGTTGTTAAGTTGGTTCAAAAAGGACGGGGTTTGGAACAAGCTGTTAACAAAATCCTACAATAATAGATATCAAAACGTATATTAGCATATTAATTAACGCTACCAACATATATTTAACAAGGAAACATGCATTCGTTTGTCATTTTATAAATTGCGTAGTTTACCTCGGAAAAGGGTTCTTGCGTCCGAGCTTGCGAAGACGACATGTTCGAGGACGTGTTGGAAGAAGGTTTAGGCCCCATCCCGCGGTACCATCCTCGCCGCTCTCCCAACGCTTCCTGATACGGGGCAATTGGAGGACCATCACCGCTCCATTCATTTGTGGCCTGTTGTATGTTCCGCTGTATTTTACGAAGATGATTAAATATATGTGTATATATATATATATATATTTGTTATAGAAAATAATACTTAAAAGAAATACTTACGTAATTTTGTTCAGCAACCGGATCAACCCAATTCCCTTGATTGTCTGTGTGGGTTTTAGCATACGTAGGTACCCAATCCATATCCTGTTTAACATTAAACTTAGATTAGACATTAAATAAACAAAAGCTTACATACACGCACACATACATAAAACATTACATTTTTATAGGCGGTGCTACCGTACGACGATGTCCCCCCACGGTATGGGAATTGTTGTTTCTCGCGTACTAGTTTGTTGGCCTCGCTTCTTTTAATATATTTTGCATCCCGGAAACCTTCGATGGTTCTCAACCAGTTATCATAGGGCATATCCGCGGGATGGTATGCCCTTGCCCTCTCAATATCATTGTAACCTCCCTGGCTCTTAAATAATTTTTTAGCTTCGTACTTGCGGTCAGAGTACCACTTCATAAGCACAGTCCTAATACCACCCATCAAGTTTCTCGCCTCTAAATCACGTTCCACTTCATCAAAATTGAAATTTTCCTACAAATTAAATAAAAAAGTTAAAATATCATATATAAATTAGATTTGCATGTGCTTAAATATTTGATAAATTTTGTGCGTATAACTTATTTACCCGTAAGTGGTTCATGAGGGCATCCTTGTGCGATTGTGAAACGTTATTCCATCCAATTTTATCGAACGGGATGGTCCGCCACATATACAGGCCGGCCTCCCTTGAAAACAGATCTCTTGATTTACCAACAGGGGTATACGTGACCTGTCTGTCAAATGTAAGCGATACAGCCCCCCCCCCCCCCCCCCCCCCCGCTTTTACCAGACGCCGTAGTTTCTCGTTTTTGGCTTCCCCCTAACCCTCTTCGGGGGAACCGCTGCAATTAAAACAAAAATAATTAGTAACAAGATTTATAATATATAAAATATAAGGACTACAAAATAATTTAGTAAAAGACTTACCGTCAGTCTCGTGCGTGCCACAAAATCCACCAGGAGGCTGTGGATCACCAGCGCCGTCACCCCCATGTCCCCATGGGGCCACATCCGCCATCAGATAAGCGAATATAAGCAATACCAAAAACATAATCCCTATAAAGTTACAAATGTTACAGCATGTGTATCTAATAGAAATTAAGGGAAAGTGCAACAAGTGTAACTCAAATTGAAATAAATATTTCTAACAAGTGTTTATCAAATACAAATCAATATAAATTACAATAACTTTTCTTTTAGTCAGACTCCACATAATCGGGATCATCCTCATCACAATCAGCCTCGACCTCATCACAATCAGTCTCGACCTCAAACACTTCATCGACGGTAGCCGTTGGGGGATCAACGTCAATTGAAGGCTCACCCGCAGTAACATGAGAAGATCCACTTTTATCGATAGGCATTATGCAACTGAAAGAAAATCTAATTTAGGATTAACAAGACAAGGGTAAGCTGCTAAACCCACTTTTTGAACACTTTATCTCATATGTGAATGTGTATTACATGATTGTTTGTTTAAGAAAAATTCGGAAGAATTTCCTCTTAGCTCCCAAGTATATATGTAATGATATATATACCCGAGGAGCAAAGAGAAAATGATAACCGAATCCTTCTTAAACAAACAATCATGTAATACACATTCACATCCTAAATGAGATAAAGTATTCAAAAAGCAGTCCCAAGATAAACGGGGACAACCCGAAATTAATTTCTAAATCAATTCGGGCGGGTATTTCTAAGCTCGTTATGTTTAAAATGATTAATTCAAACACGGGCACAATTTTTTAAGCTTGTTCTGTTCTTAATGATTGTTTTAAATTTTGGGCGAAACATTATGTTTTAAATTATGATTTCAATTTCGATTGGGTATTTTCTTAGCTCGTTATGTTTGAAATGATGAATTCAATATTAGGCACGATTTTTTAAATATGTAATGTTCTTCATGATGGTTTAAATTTTGGCGGGTATTTTCTTAGCTCCTTTTGTTTTAAATGGTGATTTCAATTTTGGCGGGTATTTTCTATGTTCGTTATGTTTTAAATGATAATTTTAATTCAAGGAGGGTATTTCCTAACTAATATATATCTTTCAAAGTTAAATATAAATGTTTTCAAACCTAAACACAAACATACTAATTATCAAACTTAAACTTTTTTTTTTCAAACCTACACATAAACAACATTCAAATTATCATCTTAAACATATTTTTTCTCAAACCTAAACATAAACATAGAAATTATCAACTTAAACATATTTTTTTTTCAAACGTGACCATAAACATAAAAATCATGAAACTTAAACATAATTTATGCACATTAACACAAACTTACATACACAAAGTTACATACTTTATACACACATATTAACATACTATCAACACACATACATACTTATAAAACACATGTACATACTTATACATACACATACATACTTACAAACACATATTTTGATCAAAACCACAAAATTTATACATACACATTTGCATATTTTATACAAACATACATACTAACATACACATTTTTCACCAATTGCAAACATTTACATGCACAATTATTCATCATTTACATACACCTACATACATACATTCAATCATAGACTTACATACCCACATACATGCTTACATACACCTACATACACAAATACATACACCTACACCTACACCTACATATACTCATTTTCACCAATTACACCTACATTATACATTTTCACAAACATTTACATACAAATATACATCCTTACATACACCTACATACACATACATACACCGACATACACAAATACATACACCTACATATACTCATTTTCACCAAATACACCTACATTATACATTTTCACAAACATTTACATAAAAACATACATTCTTACATATACATTTACATAACTAAACAAAAAAATATACAATTTCCAAACTTTGAAAAAATTCATATAAAACTAACTGTAATTTCAAGCTTTCAAGTAGATGTAGACCGCGGAGACGAGGTGGTGACCGGGGAAGTGATGGTGGTGACCGGAGAGGTGATGGTGGTGATCCGAATTTTCTTCCATAAACATAAATATACACAAAAAACGAGCAAAAATTAAAGTCTATAACATGTAAATAAAAAATAGAGAAGAGATTTAACAAAAAATAAGTTAAACTAACCGATTTGGTGAAAAAATGCGGTTCTCCGGCGGTAAGATGAAGAGATTTGGGGGGAAAAGTGAAGGAGGAGGGAAGAAATGGCGTTGTAAAGGCTTTTTACGGAACGACTTTTACCGGCGACGCTTTGTCGCCGCTACTGATCGATTGTCGCCGCTATTAGGTTAACCAGGGTTAACCGGGATAAGATATGTGTGGCTGGGGATTAAAGTGGGACACCTACCTTTAGCGGAGAAAGAATGTCGCCGCTATTGATCCTAAACTGTCGCCGGTATTGCCTCTTTAATCCCCAACCGTTAGATCAGACTAATGATCAACGGCTGGGGTTTGGGTTTGACGCGGATCGATCAATAGCGGCGACAGCTGGCCTGTCGCCGCTAAAGGTATCGCCGCTAATAGTGGTCTTTTCTTGTAGTGTTATATTTGAGTGAATATGTGATCATGTGTCTCACTTATAGGTGTCACATCACACATTTTTCCTTCTCAACTTCACATACGTGTCACATCACACATTTTTCCTCATTTCACTCTGTGTCAATCTAAGGAAATGGTTTAATGACTTAATCCTTGTTAATTCTATCTAACCCTATTTTTAGTCGGTATTTAAAAAAAATAATACAATCTTTTAACATCGTGTTAACATGTTAACAAATAAGTGCTTTAACGTCTTTAACACATACGGAGAGTGGTGTGCAATACTAGTTAATATGACATGTCACTGTTAACGTCTCATGTATTAGGAGGGGTAATAGAGAGCAATAGTAGATGAATTATTTATTAGGTGATCGATCTGCATTTATATTTGCTCCAAAAAGGGGCATATGGTTAGATCTATAATTTGGTTCATCAAAATCTTTCACCACCCGATCACTTGATAAGAAAGTTAATTAGTTGTGTTAAAGTCAAAGTTACTTTGATTATGTAGTGGGTGGTTGATTATGTAGGTGGTGTTTGTTTTTTGGCCAGAAGTGCTTCTGGCCACTTATGTCTGCGTCGCGCAGACGCGCGCAGACGTTTGATGTCTGCAGCTTGTTTGTTTTCCGGAAGCACTTCTCACCAAAAAGGTCTTCCCCACTTCTTCCCCACGCAGACCTGTCCATATATCTGCAAACCTCTTCTCACCTTCAAAACACAGACCTCTTCTCTCTTCTCACCTCTGCATCCCCGCCACCACCTCCACCACCACATCTCCGCCACCACCTCCACCCCCACATCTCTGCCACCACCTCCACCTCCGACACCACCACCACATCTCCGCCACCGTCATCTTCATCTTCATCTGCAAACAAAACCCCCAAACATCTCCGCCACCATCATCTTCATCAGCCACCAGCAACTTCATCTTCATCTTCATCTGCATCCAACTCCGCCACCATATAAGCAAAACCCCCAAATTGGTGGTGGTTGTTGGTTGTGGTTAACGGCTAGGGTTTGCGGTGGTGGTTAACGGCTAGGGTTTGCGGTGGTGGTTAACAGCTAGGGTTTGCGGTGGTGGTTGTTGGTTGTGGTGTAAGGCGGTGGTGGTTGTTGGTTGTGGTGGTGGCAGGTGGACGGTGGAGGAGGTGACAGTGGTGGCTGTGGTGTAGTGGTGACGGTGGTGGCGGTGGTGTAGTGGTGACGGTGGTGTAGTGGTGACGGTGGTGGTGGTAGATGAAGGCAGAGGGAGGAGAGAGAGAGATCGAGGGAGGAGAGAGAGAGATATGTGGTGTTGTGTGTGAAGATCTTTTTGTATAAAAAAAACAAACACTCTTCTCCTTGCAGACTGCAGACATTTGGTCCACCTCTTCTTCTACAGATGCCTACAGATGTGTTCCGCAGACTGCAGACCTTTTTCCCGCAGAAAAAACAAACAGCACCGTAGTGAACATTTACTTATATTTCTATATAGGTGATTATGAACACGTGTTGAAGTTTGAAAAAGAAAATACTCATTTCCCATCATATACCTTCATCATATCATATGGCCTAGTAGTTAGTTCTGTGGTAACACAAATTATTCTATTTCCTATTTTTTTTTAATTTGCTTGATTTCTAGATTAAAACACATCCCCCGATATTTATAAATTGGAAAAAAATTGTAGTCATTATCTTTTAAGAAATTACACGATAAAATCAAACACCGATTTAAAATTTTAAAATTGGAGGAAAAATATTCTAGGATCATGAAGATCGGATAACAAACAAAAAAAAAAGACATCAAAGTGAAAGATCTTACAAGTACAACACACAGGATCAATATTGCCGTTAGTTTTTATTTTATATTCTTCGTTTCTCTATTTGTTTCAAGTTTTTTTTTAACGACAAATTTCATTTATTCCCTGCTATTGTCGTGAGACTTGAAAGACCTTTTCAAGACCTTCCCCTCTCAAGGTGTTTAAAAGCTCCCCCTCCCTGCTACATCTCTTATTAAAATCAGCGTTTATCTAGAAGGAGTATGTTAAAAGACTCCTGAATGTAAGTTAAAGTTGTTAATTAGCATGCATTTACTTTTGTATTTATACATGTAATCATAAATATCAGATGAAGTATGAGAAAAGTTATACTCATTTCACATGCATTCTTTCTTTAGCTTATTAATAATTAGTAATACGGTATTGTAAATTACCATATTATAAATTAGCAACTTTTGGTTGCATTGTGTGTTGTACCCCAAGCTTTGGGGATTTTTCAAAAAAAAAACTTTGATTTTTCACTTTCAACCAAAACTTTTTCATATTTTGTATTTTGACCCCTTTTTTTTTTTAAATTTTAACCCAAAGTTTTCCATCTTTTATAATTTAACACAACACTTTATAATTTAACACAACACTTTATTATTTACAACTTTGGTCCCTCATACTTTTTATCTTTCGCAAGTTTTTCGTTTTACGTTTCATTCTAAATTTTGCGAGTTAACATCTCGTTTTATGTATAACTAGTAGTTGCCCCGCCCGCGTTGCGGGGTGATGGCCGAATAATTCTCAATCAATTAAGAAAACATTACTATAATTTTGCTAGGAAAAAAACTAAAACGATGATAAGACCGTAATTTTCGGCTCAAGGCAAAATTGTAATTTTTCAGGACTAATGAGCGAGTGTTAGGGAGCTCCTTGACACCAAAAAAATTAAACGGAGTTAACCAATTAAAACAAAAAACTTTTATAGTTTTGCTAAAAAAAACTAAAACGATGGAAAAACGTAATTTTGAACTGAGGGCGAAATCATATTTTTCATTCAGGGATAAAATCGTAAATTAAATGGACCAATGAGAGAGTTGCAGGCAGTTGCCGGCATGACTGTAATTTTCACTGGGGGCAAAATTGTAATTTAACCAGGAAAACAAACAAAAACGATGGAGAAAATGTAAATTAAAGTTGAGGCCAAAATCGTAACTTGGCTGTGAAAAAAAAAACCTAATGACAAAACTGTGAATTTAAGGGGGGCAAAATCGTAAATTTGTACCGATGACAAATTTGGAATTTTTAGCAGGGAGCAAAGGCATAAATTTATTTTTATGTGGGGGTAAAAACATAATTTTGAACTGATGGCAAAATCATAATTTTAAGGGAAAAAAACTAATGGCAAAACTGTAAATTTAAACGGGGCAAAATGGTAAATTTGAACCGCGGGCAAAATTGAATTTTTTAGCTAGGAGCAAAAGCGTAAATTTATTTTTAAATGGGGGTAAAATCATAATTTTGAACTTATGGCAATATCGTAAATTTAAAGCGGGATAAAATCGTAAATTTGTTGGGCCAATAGGAGAGTGCCAGACAGCTGCCTGACACTATTCTCTTTGCAGCCCATATGAGCCAATAGATGGCAACCACCGCCTATTTCACTCTATAGGTGAAAACCACTATTCCCGCCGGTTTAATTTGTATACGTTGAATAATAGGATTTTTTTTTAACATAGCCTTTGGCCAACGGCTAGCCCAAACGGCTAGAAATCTTGACCAATGTGATCCCGTCATGTCATGCTCGTAGCCCCGCCCAACGTTCGGGCTGAAACCCCCGCCCAAGGGGCCATGCCGAAACCCAAGCTCACCCAGGGTGGTGACTTGAGCGTTTGTACCCAATTCACGCCCCGTACCCAACAGTCTTAATATACTTATTATATTATTATTATTATTACTGTTGTTACTGTTCAAAAGCGTTGCCTTTTTAATATATAGGATAATAACTTTAATAAATTGAGAAACCAGACTTTGGCTTTGGAGGATGAACCTACAAAATGGATTTCCTTTGTGCCAAAGAAACTTTCTATTTTTGTCCCTTGACGAAAGAATTTTGATTTTGGAATATACTTGTAACCACAAAAATCAAAATCTAGTTAAGCATCTCAAAAAGCATTTTCCTAATTAAATTATGTTACAATTAAAAAAAAATCACTAAATTGATAGTGTTTTAACTATCTTTATTGTTAGAGCACCTGTCATAATCCTTGCTCGACATGCCCCCACCCAAAAACCCTATAACTTTTTTTTTAAAAGTTAACGACTGGTACAACATTTTATATCTTCCCTTTCTCACATACATAAATTCGTGTATCCTTCAAAGACGGTGTAGGTCCGTTTTCGGAGGATCGATCACGAAACCAAATCCTTGTTTATAACAAAACACGGTCACGAGTGCGGAATCCCCGTGACGATGCCAAACTAAACACAGAATATAACAAGAACACGAAGTAACCAACGATTCACAGTCTATTGATTAAAACGGATGAGAACAATCATCAAACACATACACACAATGTTTGAAGGTAAACTCACAGTAGGGGTATGCTCTCATGGTTTCACACAGAAACCAAGTGTGGTTTATATAGGCAGCCCAGCCCAATGTCGACGAAAGACATAATGGGCCTTGACGAAAAACCATGGTCGACGAATAACTAGGTTATTCGTCACTAATCACGACGAAACATAGAATGCCCAACATCAAGGTTTTTCGTCACACATGTCTTCGACGAAAGATAATCTTTCGTCGAGGGCTGCAAAACAGATAAGCTGCAAACTTTTTGACAGTTTGCAGCAGATCATGAATAAACACACAAGACATAATCTATTAATCTACTTGACCAAATGCAACATGCATCAGTTTTAAACATTACAAACCAAAGAGACAAACTGTGGAACCAAAGTAAGATAGGAGGATATCCGACTTGGTCGACTGACGACATTACAGACTCGATAAAGTAAAAGACCGTAAAATAACGACGCTAATTAAGAACAAGTTACAGACACAAAACAATGCACCAACAGACGGTATAGCTTCAATCTCTTATATAAACCCTTTAGAAATTTTGGTGTCTTAAAATTATACCTACAAGTCCTTGATCTCCCTCCACGATATTGTGCCAATCTACAATGAAGTCGATAGCGTAACAAATGTATTTATATTAACTTGATACATTTTCGAAGAATCGCGTGCATAAGCTATTATCAACTTACTTAAAACACAAAGTCGGTGGCGTATTGCCACCGACATGCATGTGTCATTTCCATTTTTCATATAATAATTTGAGTAAAATACATTTTGGCCCCTTACTTTTAGGGGCTGTTTGGTAGCCTCTGAATGGTCATTAAGAGGCTACCTCTTAATGGAACCATTAATAATTTTACCAATGAGAAGGTAGAATAATGTGACATGTGATGATTTGCCATTCAGATGTTACCTCTTAACCATTCAGACTTGAGGTTACCTCTTATTCATTCAGAGGTTTTAAACCATTAAGAGGTAGCATCTGAATGACCATTAAGATGCTACCAAACAGCCCCTTAGTTTTGTTAAATTGCGCTTTAAGTCCATTTCGACATTTCCTCTTTTCACCCATACTTTGGGTAAAATACATCTTGACCCCTTGCTTTTAGTTTTGTTAAATTGCGTTTTGAGTCTCTTTCCTTTCCAAGTTAAACTTCAATTTTTCACCCATACTTTGAGTAAAATACATTTTGGCCATTTGCTTTTAGTTTTGTTAAATTGTGTTTTGAGTCCATTTCCTTTCCAAGTTAAACTTCAATTACATTGCAATATTAAACCATTGAGGTTTAATCTCAAAAGTTTATAATGTTTCAACTTTATCGTTGTACCGTATATCTATACATTTTTAGCTTATTGCTTTCTTTAATTATTTTCGTTCGCTAATTTCTTTTTTAAAAAAACTAAACGTTTGGATTCAACCATACATTAAGTTGAACTGAATACGTCAAGACATGCGCTTTCATATGGTTTGCGCATGACATAGCGCTTGGACTAATCTGTTTGCAACGTGCCTACGACGCATCGCCCGCAAGTTGTATTATGAATATTAAAATTTATGTGTCGGTATAAATTCGAGTTGGTGTACGTTTCGATGTAAACTTTTTTGGGGAACAAGTCAGGTCAAATATATTTTCTTTTTTGATTGTTTTATGTACGTTTCCAATTCTACTTTTCAACCCTAGCGCAACACGCTAACGGTATAATTTTTTCCGTTGATATGAATATCACTTTTGATTACACGTGTCAGTTTTCCCTTGATACACATTTTATGCTTTTTTGTACGTTTCCTATTTATGAGTCGGGTCACATATAAATACGATATACTTTACATTTTTATCCAGCTACAATGCTATTGAGTTAAATTGGATACGTTAAAATGTGCGTTTTCATATGTTTAACGCATTACATAACGCTTCGACTAATATATTCGATGTTTGCAATGTACTTGCGCCGCAACGCGCGCGGGTTTCCCACCGGCTTTGCCTCCCTGCCCCCGTACTTTCACGATGTTGCAATTTTAGCCCCTTGACTTTGGTATCTTCAAAGTTTCATAAAATGACAAATTTAGTCCCTAAACCTTCTACTTTGGATTTCCAAAACCACAACCTCATCTTTCAAACTTTGCCTGCACCAACCCTCTACTTTGGTTTTCCACCATCACCCACTTAGCTCTTACACGGTTACGCCACCAACCCTCTTCTTTTACATTTCCACTAACACCCCTTAGCTCTTACACATTTCCGCCACCACCCCTATACTTTTACACTTTGTCTTTTTTAGACTTTGCTTTTTTACCCCTTGCACTATTACTCCATTTTTACACCCGCCAAACTTTAAAAAATTTGCAATTGTAACCCCTAGACTACAACTCCTACTTTTGCAAATGCCAATGCATTGTGTTTTACGAAATGTCTTTGGCATTATGTGGTACGCTTTGTGATTTACACTTTTTTTTAATTGTCTTTTACGCACTGCGTATTATGAATCGTGTTTTGTCTTACTATATGTTTTCACCCGTCGCGCGCCGCCGCAACGCGAGGCGGGCAAAATCCTAGTTATACCTTAATAAACATTATATTCCGATCACATACCTTTTTCAAGAATATAAACATTGCCGTATAATTTGCAACTATGCCAAACAAATAAAAAGCATATTTTTGCTTTATTCTTTTTATTTTTGTAGAATAAATTTAACATGCGTCCTTTTATAGCAAAAGCACTTTATACATCAAGTTTTTCAATATATATAAATATTAAATATCACAAGTCGGTTCCTTTTAATTGATTTCTATGTGCCAGCTAAGAAGTATATATCTAGGATGTGACAATCATGAGACTGAGGTATATTTGTATCCGCTAATTAACAAGTGGTTTTAGATGCTATTTTAAAAGTTTAAACACGCCATTATTGTTGCATGTGTCATACATGGCTTAGGCTAGTCTAGACACCTTGGACATGCCTTTGTAACATTAGATGCGTTGTTGTAGTCGGTTTAAATGTATGACTGTAATATTGTATATATGCAATGTTTAACTTGATTTAACGCACCATTGTATAAGATTTAATCACACTTTTTCCCGTACAGTGTATCAACATAATTTCTCAATTGAATCATCTTTTTTAAGTTATAACAATATTTTATATAAAGTAAAGAGAAGTATTTTTTTTAAGTAATAATCTCTATAATACTTATTTGAGTTTCACAAAAATAATGAAATTAGATATATATCATTTCATTTTTACTCTTAAAAATCATTTTCACTTTCTATTATTTTAAATCTTAGAGTAAATTACGATTTTGGCCCCGTGTGGTTATTTCACTTTTACCCTTTTAGCTCAAAAATAATCTTTTAACATCTGAGCCCACAACGTCTCTTTTTCTAACCCTTTTGGCCTCTAACACTAACCCCGTCCATTTACTTTTAGGGGCCAAAAGTGTTAGAAAAAAGACGTTGAGGCCAAAATGGTTTGAAAAATAGACGTTAAGAGTTCAGATATTAAAAGATTATTTTTGGACTAAAAGGGTAAAAGTGATATAACCACATGGACTAAAATCGTAATTTACTATAAATCTTATTATCAATCCAATATCAAGTTAAAAATGTTGGCTTTTTGTGGTACAATACGAGGTCCAAAAGAGAGCCGGTCCTTTGAACTGATTGGTGTAAATTTGTAAATATATAATTTGTTTTTTGTTGGGTTGCCTCGGTTTGAGGCAGCGTCCTTTCGTAATGAAGTTTACCTTTAAAAAAAAAATCCAATATCAAGTTATCAACCATTGATCTTAGATTCTTAATATAACCTTTATAGGTACTAATATAATATTATCCTAATAATAACCCTAAACACAACACACCCTCTATATATATGTTTATAAACGCAGCTGCCTATCTGCAAACGTCAGCCCTTATCAATACCCCTCACCAGTCTACTTTCAATTTCTCAACAAATCGTGGGTTTACTATTTATTGATGCTTACAGCCTGTCATCCACCACAACTCACACCCACTCCTGGCCCACCTTCTATAATTACACCCTAAATACTCATTAATTAACCCTTTTTTCTTACTTTCTTTCTATATATATACCCAACCACCCACCCCCTCAACACCACTTTCATCATCCCTCACCCTCTCTCTCTAAAACTCTCTCTATCTCTCTCTAAAAATGGGAATTTGCAGTTCATGTGATGCAACAGCAGTCGCCACAGCTAAACTGATCTTACAAGACGGCAGTCTTCAGGAATTCTCGTACCCAGTTAAGGTGTCATATGTTCTACAAAAACATCCTTCAATGTTCATTGTAAACTCCGATGAGATGGAGTTTGACGACGTTGTTTCCGCTGTCCGAGAAGAAGACGTTCTTCAACCGGGTCAGCTCTACTTCGCTCTGCCGTTGGCTCGGCTAAGGCAGCGGCTTCAGCCGCAAGAGATGGCTGCATTGGCTGTCAAAGCTAGCTCTGCATTGAGTAAAAGTAGTGGTGGGAAACATGTTTGTTTTGCAACGCCCTCATTGTCCAATACGAAGAGTTCGGGTCGGGTTTCGGATGTCGGATCGAGAAGTGGAAGGCGGCGTAGCTTCACCGGAATGTTGAGTGTTATACCTGAGTAGAGAGAGAGAGAGTGATATGTTTGTAAATATCTTAAGGAATTTAGTAGGTTTTATGTTAGATTTTTGGGACCCTAAAGTATGAAATCTTGATTAGTAAAATTTCATGTTCCATGCTTATAATATTTTTATGCTAGCCGAGTTTATTATCTATTTTACGAACAACAACGCATACATCCTTGATTTGCTCGTTTTGTGAGCCTCGAACATGCTACGCCCCACTTTGATGAGAATAAACACCGGTGCTACTGATCTATTATAGTTTTTATGACTAACGTTTTATCATTGACTCATTATCTTGTAAATCGTTTACACATTTATACTTTATTAAAAAAATCGGCTCAAACATTCCGCACCCCTTTGGTGGGATAAACACCGATACTACTGATCTATTATAGTTTCTAGCGTGTTATCATAAACTCATTATATGCAATTCGGTTACACATTTATATTTAATTAAAAAAGTGTTACGATCGGTTAATATATAAAAAAAAACATCTATATTTAATTATAGAATTGGTTATAAATCCTTGTATCTATTGATGACTATTTTTAACTATATAAAATTATTCATTAGACTTGATTTGGTCTTCAGTAAAAGTCGATGATTACCTGTCAGAATATAGAAAAAAACATGACGTTAATAAACACACTCACCTATGAAGAGTCGTGGCTTGCAAGGATCTTGGTTCATTTTCTATATAAGAAGAATAATTACCAAGACCAAAGACCGGGACCAAGTGATCATTAATGTCGTTTTCGCTTTATTATTTTAGTACAATGTGGTAATTGTGGTTCTAAATTAAGGGTCAAAAAACTATGATGGTTTTTGGTTTTATTACAATAAAAAAGAGCACAAGGAATCTATGTATGTAGTCAACATTGTAGTGTTAAAATAAATAATCTTTGACAAAAAAAAAAGGAATGTGACGGGTAGGAAGATGGCATGGAAAAGGAAGGTGGGCGGAAATGGCGAATATTGATCTAAATAAAGCATTACGGTGAACTTTATATTTTCGCTAAAAAATAATTAATTTATATAGTTATCTTGTTTGCATGGTTGTAAAAATCTTGACTAGCCGCCGATTAAACTTGATTGATCGCCGATTAATCATAAATAATCTCGATTAATCGCTGGTTAATAACAATTGATCCCGATTAATCACCGATTAGTGACAATTAATTCCGATTAATTTCAATTAATTCCGATTAATTTCAATTAATTCCGATTAATTTCAATTAATTCTGATTAATCGTTAGTCCCCACTCCCATCATTTGACTAGCGATTAACAATTTCTACAACCATACGTGTTTGTTTTGATGCATCTTTATGTGGATGCGTCTCGTTTCGGTTCGCCCGTGGTTCAAATGGAAGCCCGAGACTCGATATCCTCCATTATGTCTCGGTGCGATCTCACTTTGTAATCTGAATGCTCTCATGATTGTTCTGCATGTCTGCTGCCATGTTTACTTGTGCAGCCAATTCCCTCAAAAGGCCACGAATAACCAGCAGGTCTTGTTTATCACAAAGGACCTACATGTGAGACGAAGAACCATGCATGTTGATGCATGTTGCTGAACTATCTGTTGCGGCTGTTTGTTTCAGTGTGCATGTTCTGCATATTTGCTGCACACCCTTTCACGAAGAACATCAACATCAACATCCACGAATAACCTGTCAGGCGAAGAACTACTCCTGGCGAAGAATACATTGGACGAAGAACCTGAGTTCTTCGTGAGTGATGGTTCTTCGTGGGCTTCACTTCTGGGCCCAGCTGGTTCTTCGTCATCTCTAGATAAGGTTGCTATAAAAGGGCATGTTTGCAAACAGATTAGCGTAGAACAGAGAGCACACACTTCAGAGAGTTTAGAGGTTTTCCTTGTGTAAACAGTGTACTGAAACTCTGCTGAAATATATATACAAATGAACTTTAAACTGTGAATATGTTCTTGTATTCGTGTTCTTTACTTGGTTTAACAACCCGTTTGGATTCCGCACTTTTGGGTTCGTCGGAAAACAGGGAATAGGTTGTACTCGATCCTCCGGGTGGACCTACAATTGGTATCAGAGCCTTGGCTCTTGTCCTTGTTAAAACCAAGTTGTTTATCTTGTGTTTTTGAAAGATTTTCATGTGTTTTTCTTGAAATGTTCTTGAGTTTCTAGTGTTTGAAAATCATATTTTCTAGAAAAACAAGTTTAAAATCTTGAAAATCTGGTTGTTTTGCAATTAGTTTCTACAAAAACCTTTGTTAAAACACATGTATGCATGTTAAGAATTGGTTTTTATTAAACTTTTGTGCAAAATTTGAGTTCGGAAATTTTTCCGGTGAACTTTTGGCCGAAAATCTCATAAAGACGTCGGAAACATCGTAGGTGTTCTTCATTTTATGGGTTTGTATTGTGATTTGAATTATTGAAGATTACATTAAAATATTGATTGCTTGAAAATCTAGTATTGCAAAGTATAGTGTGTTGAAAACAGTGGATTTTTAGTAGGGTGTTTGAAAATCTTGTCTACCAACTCTCTGCAGAGATAATACTGGATTGTGTTTGAAAATATCTCACTAACTCTGTGAACTAAAGTCAACGAAAGACTAGTTCTTCGTTGGTTTTGTTTTAGATGAAAAACCAGTTCTTCGTCTGTTTTCATTTCCACGAAAAACCCAACATTTTCAAATTAGTGAAAAACCAAATTTGTTTTGTTTTATTTGGCATCTTTTGTCTTATTCATTTTTACTTTCACTTCACACTTCCACGAAGAATCATTTGGTCAACAACTCTTTTGAAGTCAAAGAAAAACAAAGTCTTTTGTCCTGTAGTGGTTTTTCACAAAAACAATTTTTCTAATATTCTTTTCAGTTCTTCGTGGACTTGTTATTCGTGGTTCAGTTCTTTCGTGGGTTTCACTTCAAACTTTTTATCAGAAGCTTTGTAATTCATAGTTAACAATTTGTTTTGAGATTTTTAAGCAGGTATCTTTGTTCCTACATCTAAAATGAGTTCAGACCGGTGGGGTATTCCATCTAATACGGAGAGCAAGTATACAAGCAAGGGTTTATCGCCATCATGGGCCGAATCTCCCACTCCCTCATCTTCATCACAAGCGAATCAAATTTCGACAAGTCAATGGGCATTCGTTTCAAATCAAAATCAAAGTATTCAAAGTATACTTTTAAGCGAAAGTGAAACCGGAAGCAATAATCGTCCACCGAAGCTAATGCACATGAATGAATATCCTGGATGGGAAGACAGATTCCATACGTATATTCTTGGGCAAAACACGGAATTGTGGTTATGTTTTACTACAGATTTCGATCAAGCACTTGATGTTGCCGCTTCAACTGCCGCGACATTTGCAGATCTTACGGCAGACGAGAAGAAGAAATACGATTTGGAAAAGAAAGCATTTTCTATTCTAACTCAAGCGTTGAGCAAGGATATATATCATCAGTTTGTCAGCTTCAAGACGACAAAGCGGCTATGGGATGCATTAAAGAGGAGAGATCAAGGAAATGAAGCGTCACGCAAATTGCGACATGATCTACTCAAGAAGGAGTTTGATGGCTTCACATGTATGGAAAGGGAATCTTTGGGAGACTTAACAAGTCGATTTTATCACTTGTTGACTGAACTGAATAATTATAGGGTAGTAGTAACTCCAGAAGAGGTTGTCATGAAGTTTGCCGACTCATTGCCAGCTCAGTGGAATGGTTTCTTGGAAATTCTAAAGTATAACGGCACCTTGGCTATGACCAACATCAATGATTTCATTCAGCTTCTGGAGAACAAAGATCAAGAAGAAATCAGGAAGGCGAAATGGATTCCAGTGCAACAAAATCCTGATATGTATTATGGTAACTGTGGAGGTTCTAGCACTGTTGCAAGACCTGCTACACATGCTCCGCTACAAACGGCTTTTGTCTCAAGTACTAACATGTATGGAAATCCACAACCAGAAGTCTCAAAGCAAAGCTATCAATATACCGGAGCAAAAGATATGTACGGAAATCCACTACCAGTTCCACAACAAGCTTGTTATGGAAACACTTCATCTGCTGGTCAGTCATCTAATCCAAATACAGTTCGGCTCGACACTTCAGGTTTCTCGAAAGTAAGTGTTGAAGTAGCTAAAGAACATATGGAGCTGCTGAACACTTTGGTGAGCGCATACTGTGGGTTGGTAGTATGGTAGATTAGGAACATCAATCTGACGCAGGAAGATTATCAGCAGATTGATAAGGAGGAAATGGATATGATGGACATCAAATGGGCTTTTGCTAGTGCGGTTAGGCGAGCTAAAGACTTCATGGAAAGGACTGGTAGAACCAGCTTGGAAAGCAAAAAAAGCACCAAGTATGGGTTCGATAAACAATCAGTCAAGTGCTTTAATTGTGGTGAAAGAGGTCACTTCAAGAGAGAATGTACAAAGCCAGCTCAGCAAGGGAACCAGAATCCTTTCAGGAATCAAGGCAACCAGCAGAATCAGAATCAAAACAGGAATAACGAGCGTACGTTGATGCCTGTGAACAATCCTCGTCAAGCAGGAGCATCAAACAACAACCAGGCTCTTGTGGTACAAGTTGATGAAGGATGTGACTGGTCGATTCAGTTGGGAAGTGGTGATCAGGATGGAACAGCTTGTTTTGCTGAGGTTGTCAAGGATCTGAAGCACGCCAGTGGTGGAGAATCTTCCGCCAGTGGTGGAGAATCATCTGAAGATGAAGACAGTTCTGGCTATAGTAGAAGCTCAAATGAAGAATCCTCAACTTCAGGCGATGATCTTTTGGATGAAGCGTCAAGTGTGACAGTCGATGCAGATGTTGATGAATTGTTGGGAGGAGCTGAAGCAGGGAATCATAGAAGATCAATCTTGGTGGATGAAGTTGCTTATTCTTCTTCTTCTAATCATTCAGCCTTTATGGCTAATGTGGGTGGTTCATCAAACCAGGTATGTGTCAATGATCCAGTGACAACCCGTATTCCAGAACCTTTCTTTGTGTTTTATTGAAACTTGTATGAACAATACGTGACTAATTCACATGTTTGATTGCAATGGAGTTTTACGTTTTGATATGCTATGTGTTACATGAATGTGTTGTGAGTATGCATGTATAATAAACCTAGTCGTACAACGTCTTCGGATCACAAACTTGTTCACCGGCCGCACACTACCTTGGTGTTTTGTTAACTTGTTCTCGGCCCAAACCCACTCGATGGCAGCCCAAAGGTGGGTTCGGCCCGATTCCCTTATGCGCATAACACACAATAGTTTGTGTGTAATCTTCATTATCCTGTAAACACAAGATAACCTCAAACCCTAATTCTCTTCCCCTCTCCCTACAAATCGACGGCAGGAACCCATCCCCCTCTTCGAAGCCGACGATAGTCTCACCCCTCAAGTTATCTTCGGTTCCATCTTATAGTCGGTTAGTACACGATTGCTATGGCTTAACCTAACTATTGTTACATTTGATTTCATGATGTTATGATTAGTTGCTTGGTTTCGTTTTACTTGAGGTTTGATGATTAGGGTGTTATGCTAGTAAAAATTCTGGATAAACAACTTGTGACATCCAACTGTTGGAATTAATTATGATGAGGTGCATGGTGAATGGTGTGTATGATCGTTGCTTAATTAATCAAGTTAGAATGATTAGGGTTGCATCTTAGATATTGAAATCACTGATTCGAATGATTGTTGTTCTTGATTAGATTACAATTAAGGTGGTATGAATATACATGATTACTGAATTGAATGTTGTTTGATCCGATTTGAAACTGCCAAAATTGTTTACTGATGTTACGAAATTAAGGAGCTGTAATTTAGGAAGTTTGTTACACCTAGTCTCGACAAGGGTGGCGAGTCGAGACCCCACTGTCTCGACTCGAGACCACACATCACTAGCACACAAAAACAGCATGACTCGAGACCATGATTGCAAGTCTTAGTTGCGACTCGAGAACTCCAAGACTACAACTCGAGACCGCACAGTCTCGACTCGAGATCTCTGGTCTCGACTCGAGACCTCATGATCGCATAACCTGTTTGGACTTTCACTGTTACAAATCCAAGTAATTGGGCCACATACTTGGGCTTTGTTTGGTTACATGATTAACACTGTTGAACTCGTATACTTGTACTGTTAATGTTAACTGCCATGATCAGTACTTGTATACAACTTGTTAGTACGTGCACTACTTGAACTTAGACCTGATTTGTATGGTAACCATGTTAGGACGTGGTGGACCACATATAGCTCAAGTGACCTTTTCGTGTATCTGCCGAGCAAACCAAGGTGAGTTCACACTTTCTCCAAGGCATGGGGTTCCCAAGGGTTGGGAATGGTTAATAATCTAAACGATAACTACAACCATCCTCCGTGGGAAGGATGCCAAGATTACACACTGGACCAAACCTCTATCACTGAAGTCCCTCATTTATATCGACTTAATCGCCGAGGCTTATGGCGAGCGGGTCATTAGTTAATAGCGCTATTAGGTTTAACAAACCTCACACCTTGCCAGTCGGACGGGCGTGTACTAATGGACTATGGGCAAAGGGTCAATGCTGATAGACATTGACTTAGGGCACCACTTACATTTTCGTAGTAGTCGATACGCATGGTCTAGTAACACATGGGAAGCCCCCACTAATCTTCGCAAACATGTCTGGGAGACCGCGATACGAATTAATACGATACATGGTTTACAAAACGAACATTTACGAAACGAATGCTATAACTAAACAACCAACTGTGAACTCGCTCAACTTTGTTGTTGACTCGTTGTTACATGCCTTGCAGGTCGTTAGGTACACATGGAGCTTGCACAGGGAGGCGCGGTCGTTGTGGGACATGGCAGTGTGTGCCATGCTAAAAACATTACTTTACATTCGTACTTAATACTTACTTTGGGTTTTACAATTATGCTTCCGCTAAACACTTAACAACGTTTGTGATTTGAAACACCTTTCATATTGTGTGGTTGAATTTTACGTATTACTTGTTATGTTCAATATGATTGGTGGCTTGATCCTGGTCAGTCACGCCTCCAAGCGGTGATACTCCGTGTGTGGATTTTGGGGGTGTGACAGATTGGTATCAGAGCCATTGGTTATAGTGAACTTGGTTTTAATAAGGGAAAAAGTTTTTGTTAAAACCAGACTATAACAGTGCTCAACGATCCACAACGACGCTACACCCCACGTGCAAGACTCGACATTCTAGGTGATATGGTTTATGTTTTATGTTTTATTGCCTACTTGTTAGTTACATAGAACTTTGCTCATGGTATGCTTAGATAAACGTAGCAACTGTTAATTGAAAACATATGTGTGCTTACTCTCTTCTGTCATCGCACTTTCGCGAACCCCTCTCACTCATGATTCCCTTGATATGAAGATCATGGCTGGACGCGTTAACATGACTCAAGCCCAGTTGTCGGCTTTGATCACTGAACAAGTTACTGCAGCACTCGCAGCTGCCCAGGTAGGAGGTATATCCTGCAGTCGCAACTCACTCTAGGATCTTTAGATCCTACACTCCTAAACCAACTCTTGTGAATTAACCTTGTCCTGTTCTTATACACGCAACAGGTCAGAATGCTCAACCACCTGTATGCACATACAAGACTTTTATGGACTGTCGTCCTACTACTTTCAGTGGCACTGAAGGAGCCGTTGGACTCCTCCACTGGTTCGAGAAGCTCGAATCTGTCTTCGAAATGTGTGAATGCCCTGAGGCTCGTAGGGTGAAGTACGCCACTGGTACTCTCGAAGGCACGGCGCTAACTTGGTGGAACGTGCAAGTTCAGATGCTGGGGCTGGCGGCTGCTAATGCCACCCCATGGAATGATTTTAAGGAACTGATCAAACGTGAGTACTGTAGTCGTGATGACATCCACAAGCTGGAAGTGGAGTTCTTTAACTTGAAGATGACGGGGTCAGAGATAGAGGCGTATACGAAGCGATCCAATGAACTGGCAGTGTTATGTCCAACTATGGTGGATCCTCCCATCAAGCGTATCGAACTGTATCTCAAAGGCTTAGTACCTGAGATTCAAAGTCATGTGACATCTGCCAACCTTGCTACTATCCAAGATGTTACTCGTCTTGCTCATCGTCTCACAGACCAGGCAGTGGAACGGAACAAGCTGCCTAAGCGTATCGGTGTTGTTACCACTACTACTACTTCTGCTACTCCCAGTGACAACAAACGAAAGTGGGATGGAACCTCTAGCAAGGGTTCGACTTTGGTTCAGTCCCAGGCACAGCAGCGAAAGATCGACGACTACCAGAGTCCTGGTCAGCAATCTTCTGGTAGTCAAGGGCAGGGTGGATATCGAGGAAATCACCCAAAGTGCAATAGATGCAACAGACACCACAGTGGTCAGTGCAACAAGGGTCGTTGTCAGAGGTGTCTCAAGATGGGGCATGAAGCCAAGGATTGCAGGAGCTCACGACCTGCGAATCAGAACCAACAACAACAACCAACAGCTCTACAGAACCAGCAGCGACAGCGAGGTAATAGGGGATGCTTTCAGTGTGGTGCTGAAGGCCACTTCAAGCGGGACTGCCCCCAGTTAAATCAAAATCCGAACAACAACAACAACAATAATCAGGGCAATGGGAACAACAACGGGGGAAACAATGATGGAAACAATGGTGCCAGGGGTCGAGTGTTCATGCTGGGTCAGGGTGACGCAAGGAATGATCCTAATGTAGTGATGGGTAAGTTTCTTCTCGATGACTTTTATGTTACTGTTTTATTTGATTCGGGTGCCGATACCAGTTATGTGTCTCTAAAAGTTAGTCAAATGTTAAAACGCACCCCAACTCCCTTAAACACTAAGCATGTTGTAGAGTTAGCAAACGGTAAGAGTGTAGAAGCCACACACATAGTTAAGGGTTGTAATCTCGTCTTAGCTGGTCAGACCTTCTCTATCGACCTCATCCCCATCGTTTTGGGTAGTTTCGACATCGTCATTGGGATGGATTGGTTATCATAACAGCAAGCAGAGATCCTATGCAAAGAGAAGATTGTTCGTATTCCCCGTTCTGGCAAGGAACCTCTCGAAATTCAAGGCGACAAGAGTGGTGCTGTAGTGGGCATCATCTCCTTCCTTAAGGCCCAGAAGTGTTTATGAAAGGGCCACACTGCTATTTTAGCACTCGTTACTGATGTATCGACGAAGGACAAGAAGATAGAGGATATTCCAGTTGTACGCAACTTTCCTCAAGTGTTTCCTAAGGAATTACCTGGGCTACCGCCTCATCGCCAGGTCGAATTTCAGATCGAGCTATCTCCTGGAGCAGCACCCATAGCTCGAGCACCTTATCGCTTAGCTCCAACCGAATTGGAAGAACTGTCCAAACAATTGCAAGAACTCTTGGATAAGGGTTTCATTCGTCCTAGCTCTTCACCCTGGGGAGCTCCAGTATTATTTGTGAAGAAGAAAGACGGTACCTTCCGCATGTGCATAGATTACCGTGAACTCAACAAGGTGACCGTGAAGAATCGCTATCCTCTTCCGCGTATTGATGACTTGTTCGATCAGTTGCAAGGGTCGAGCTACTATTCGAAGATAGACCTGAGGTCAGGTTACCATCAACTGAGAGTCCGAGATGAAGATATCTCTAAGACAGCATTCAGAACTCGTTACGGCCATTACGAGTTTCTGGTCATGCCATTCGGGTTAACAAACGCACCGGCAGTCTTCATGGATCTTATGAACAGAGTGTGCAAGCCTTATCTTGACAAGTTCGTTATTGTTTTCATCGAAGACATCCTGATCTATTCGAAGAGTCAGGAGGAGCACGAGCACCATCTACGGCTTATTTTGGAACTACTTCGAACAGAACATCTGTACGCCAAGTTTTCGAAATGTGACTTCTGGCTTCGTGAAGTCCACTTTCTAGGCCACGTGGTAAACAAGGATGGGATTCATGTTGATCCATCTAAGGTAGACTCAATTAAGAACTGGCCTGCACCTCGCACACCAACGGAAATCCGCCAATTCTTGGGTTTGGCGGGCTACTACAGAAGGTTCATCAAAGACTTCTCCAAGATTGCACAAACCCTTACCTCACTAACTCAGAAAGGCATTGTTTATCGTTGGGGTAATACACAGGAATCTGCATTCCAGCACTTGAAAGATAGACTTTGTAGCGCACCTATTCTGTCATTGCCTGAGGGAACATACGATTTTGTGGTTTATTGTGACGCATCAATTCAGGGTCTGGGTTGTGTATTGATGCAACGGGATAAGGTCATTGCTTATGCCTCGCGCCAACTTAAGATTCACGAAAGGAATTACACTACACACGATTTGGAGCTGGGAGCTGTTGTTTTCGCACTCAAGATATGGAGACATTACCTGTACGGTACCAAGTGCACCATTCACACCGATCACAGGAGCCTCGAGCATATCTTCAAGCGGAAAGAGTTGAACATGCGACAACGTCGATGGGTCGAGCTATTGAATGATTACGAATGTACGATCAAGTACCATCCGGGCAAAGCCAATGTGGTGGCCGATGCCCTCAGTCGAAAAGATACCACACCTAGGCGTGTGTGTGCCCTACAACTTACCATCCAGTCTAGCCTTCCTGAACAGATACGAGACGCACAGGTAGAAGCATTGAAACCCGAAAACGTCAGGGCTGAAGCCCTACGCGGCTCAAGGCAACGATTAGAACAAAAGGAAGATGGCGCCTATTACGTAACAGGACGCATCTGGGTCCCACTCTATGGCAACTTACGTGAGCTTGTAATGGATGAAGCACATAAGTCTCGTTACTCGGTACATCCTGGTCCAGATAAGATGTACCACGACCTCAGAACTACGTACTGGTGGCCTAGCATGAAAGCTCACATAGCAACTTACGTTAACAAATGTTTGACTTGTGCGAGAGTCAAGACCGAATATCAGAAACCATCGGACCTACTCTAACAACCAGAGATACCACAATGGAAATGGGAGCAAATTTCCATGGATTTCGTTGCTGGCCTGCCTAGATCTCAACGTGGAAATGATACTATTTGGGTGATCGTGGATCGACTCACAAAGTCTGCACACTTCTTGGCCATCAAGGAAACAGATAAGTTCTCCACTCTAGCAGACGTCTATCTTAAAGAGGTGGTTTCGAGGCACGGGGTGCCAACCTCTATTATTTCCGATCGTTATGCACGTTTTACTTCAGAACTTTGGCAAGCGATGCACAAATCTTTTGGCTCTCGGTTAGACATGAGCACATCTTACCATCCGCAAACAGATGGGCACTCTGAACGCACCATCCAAACTCTAGAAGACATGCTTCGGGCATGTGTAATCGATTTCGGCAACGGCTGGGAAAAACATCTCCCTCTAGTGGAGTTTTCGTATAATAACAGCTACCACACGAGCATCCAAGCCGCTCTGTTTGAGGCACTATACGGGCGTAAATGCCGATCACCTCTTTGTTGGGTAGAGGTGGGTGATAGTCAGATCACGGGTCCAGAACTTGTAGTAGACGCAACAGAAAGAATTGCTCAGATACGACAACGAATGGCGGCAGCTCGCGACCGTCAGAAAGCCTACGCAGACAAGAGCAGGAAACCACTCGAGTTTCAAGTTGGGGATCGAGTGCTACTCAAAGTTTCACCCTGGAAGGGTGTGGTTCGCTTTAGAAAAAGGGGCAAACTCAATCCGCGTTATGTCGGACCGTTCGAAATCATCGAGAAGATAGGCAAGGTGGCCTACAAACTGAACCTACCAGCAGAACTCGGTGCAGTTCACAACGTTTTCCACGTGTCGAATCTAAAGAAGTGTCTGTCAGATGAGACCCTCATAGTTCCCTTGAAGGAGCTCACTATCGACGATCAGCTGCGATTCGTCGAGGAACCAGTAGAGATTACTGACCGAGAATTTAAGATTCTCAAGCGCACCAGAATACCTCTCGTTCGAGTTCATTGGAACTCCCTTCGTGGCCCAGAGTTCACCTGGGAACGCGAAGACCAAAGGAAACAAAAGTATCCCCAATTGTTCGCAAACAATACAACCACTACTGAGGCATAAGCTACTGCGGAATTTCAGGATGAAATTCTAAACCAACGGGGGAAGGATGTGACACCCCAGGAAAACCACTCAACTTAACTAGCTTCCTCAGTGAGTACATGCTAAATTTCGGGACGAAATTTCTTTTAACTTGGGGATAATGTGACAACCCGTATTCCAGAACCTTTCTTTGTGTTTTATTGAAACTTGTATGAACAATACGTGACTAATTGACATGTTTGATTGCAATGGAGTTTTACGTTTTGATATGCTATGTGTTACATGAATGTTTTGTGAGTATGCATGTATAATAAACCTAGTCGTACAACGTCTTCGGATCACACACTTGTTCACCGGCCGCACACTACCTTGGTGTTTTGTTAACTTGTTCTCGGCCCAAACCCACTCGATGGCAGCCCAAAGGTGGGTTTGGCCCGATTCCCTTATGCGCATAACACACAATAGTTTGTGTGTAATCTTCATTATCCTGTAAACACAAGATAACCTCAAACCCTAATTCTCTTCCCCTCTCCCTACAACTCGACGGCAGGAACCCCTCCCCCTCTTCGAAGCCGACGATAGTCTCACCCCTCAAGTTCTCTTCGGTTCCATCTTATAGTCGGTTAGTACACGATTGCTATGGCTTAACCTAACTGTTGTTACATTTGATTTCATGATGTTATGATTAGTTGCTTGGTTTCGTTTTACTTGAGGTTTGATGATTAGGGTGTTATGCTAGTAAAAATTCTGGATAAACAACTTGTGACATCCAACTGTTGGAATTAATTATGATGAGGTGCCTGGTGAATGGTGTGTTTGATCGTTGCATAATTAATCAGGTTAGAATGATTAGGGTTGCATCTTAGATATTGAAATCACTGATTCGAATGATTCGATGATTGCTGTTCTTGATTAGATTACAATTAGGGTGGTATGAATATACATGAGTACTGAATTGAATGTTGTTTGATCCGATTTGAAACTACCAAAATTGTTTACTAATGTTACGAAATTAAGGAGATGCAACTTAGGAAGTTTGTTACACCTAGTCTCGACAAGGGTGGCGAGTCGAGACCCCACTGTCTCGACTCGAGACCCCACTATCTCGACTCGAGACCCCACATCACTAGCACACAAAAACAGCATGACTCGAGACCATGATTGCAAGTCTTAGTTGCGACTCGAGAACTCCAAGACTACAACTCGAGACCGCACAGTCTCGACTCGAGATCGCACAGTCTCGACTCGAGATCTTTGGTCTCGACTCAAGACCTCATGATCGCATAACCTGTTTGGACTTTCACTGTTACAAATCCAAGTAATTGGGCCGCATACTTGGGCTTTGTTTGGTTACGTGATTAACACTGTTGAACTCGTATACTTATACTGTTAATGTTAACTGCCATGATCAATACTTGTATACAACTTGTTAGTACGTGCACTACTTGAACTTAGACCTGACTTGTATGGTAACCATGTTAGGACGTGGTGGACCACATATAGCTTAAGTGACCTTTTCGTGTATCTGCCGAGCAAACCAAGGTGAGTTCACACTTTCTCCAATGCATGGGGTTCCTAAGGGTTGGGAATGGGTTAATAATCTAAACGATAACTACAACCATCCTCCGTGGGAAGGATGCCAAGATTACACACTGGACCAAACCTCTATCACTGAAGTCCCTCATTTATATCGACTTAATCGCCGAGGCCTATGGCGAGCGGGTCATTACTTAATAGCGCTATTAGGTTTAACAAACCTCACACCGTGCCAGTCGGATGGGCGTGTACTAATGGACTATGGGCAAAGGGTCAATGCTGATAGACATTGACTTAGGGCACCACTTACATTTTCATAGTAGTCGATACGCATGGTCTAGTAACACATGGGAAGCCCCCACTAATCTTCGCAAACATGTCTGCGAGACCGCGATACGAATTAATACGATACATGGTTTACAAAACGAATATTTACGAAATGAATGCTATAACTAAACAACCAACTGTGAACTCGCTCAACTTTGTTGTTGACTCGTTGTTACATGCCTTGCAGGTCGTTAGGTACACATGGAGCTTGCACAGGGAGGCGCGGTCGTTGTGGGACATGGCAGTGTGTGCCATGCTAAGAACATTACTTTACATTCGTACTTAATACTTACTTTGGGTTTTACAATTATGCTTCCGCTAAACACTTAACTACGTTTGTGATTTGAAACACCTTTCATATTGTGTGGTTGAATTTTACGTATTACTTGTTATGTTCAATATGATTAGTGGCTTGATCCTGGTCAGTCACGCCTCCAAGCGGTGATACTCCGCGTGTGGATTTTGGGGGTGTGACAGATCCAACTTCTGATAAATGTGATAAATGTGTTAATTTAGGTGATAAATTGTCGGACTTGCAAAGCAAATATGATGATTTGCAAAGCAAGTATGACGTGACATATATCCACAATCAAAGTTTGTTAGTGGATCTTTCGAAATGCAAAGAGGCCAACATGTTTTATGAAAACCATGAAAAAGAGTTTAAAACGGTGATTGAAAATTTAAGAGAAGATAAAACCGAGCTAACAAAAATGGTTTCAAGAAAACAAACTGACATAAACTGTTATATCAATAATCTCGAGGACATGCAAAAAAGAGTTAGCCTGTGTTAAGTGTGAAAGTGAGGCGATCCAGCTTAAGTTAGATAGTTATTCAAACTCTAGGTATGTGCTGGATCACATCATTGACATAGAGAAAGAGAAAAAGGATGTCACGTGCATTGGATATAAGAAATGTCCACCACCTGTTAGACACAATTATGATGCAATGCCTGATGAGGAGAATAGACCTTATTTTGAGCAATCTGTTCCTTTAGACATTGAAGAATTTGCAACCGAACTTGGATACAAAAAGGAAGTATCATCAGATTCGGATGTGTCAACAGTTACAAGTGTGTCAACTGCTGAACAAAATCAGGATCCTCCAGTTGTTATTGAGGATGCTGATTCTTCAGATGATGAATCTGATGATACTGACTCAGCACAGTCTGATGTGGTAATCAAAGAAGAGGACATACCTCTCGAGAATCATATTTTATGTGATCCTCCCGCAAAACCTGCTAAGACTGTTCTGGTCGAGTCTACTTCCTCGCAAGAGTCTGAGAGTGTTAATTTGCTGTACACTCTTGTTGGTGATGATGAAATCTATTCTGACAAAGATTTTCCGATTAAAAATGTTAATCAATCTTTAATCAGTAAAGTTTTTGAAGATTCGACAAGTAGGTTTTTGGGAAAGTCGGGTTCACACGTTGTGGTAACACAGTGTCCTTTGATTCCAAGAGCTGAAGTTCAAAAACAAAATGGCAATCAAAGATTACCAACAGAGAAAAAGCAGCAAAACCACACCAGACTAAAAGGTAAATCAACGACTCAAAGTCAAAAGGAACAGAACCAAAAGAAGAATCAAAAGGTGAACTTTGTGAAGTCAAAGGGAACAGATAAACTTGAAACATTTGCAAATAAATCTAACTTAGATCATGTTAATCAAGTTAAAATGTGGAAAAGAAATGGTCAAAACAATTCAGGACCAAGTACCTCGCAATCACAAAGTTCATCACCAAGACATCAACATGATACTTCGGGGTTTGTAAAACGAAGATCATGTTTCAAGTGTGATAAAGTTGGACATATTATTCGTAATTGTCCATATCTTCATAAACTAAAAGCCAAAGTTGATGATCCCCGTGAACTAAATTACAGAAAGCGATCTGTTTCTTCAAATCAAGATCCCCGTTTTGTAAAAGAAAGGGAAAAGAAACAGAAACAGAAACGCCAACAAGTCAAGGCAATTGAGAAGGCAATTAAAACCGACGTGGTTCACAAACAACCTGTTTCAGTTAAACCAGAAATTTCTAAAACTTCTAATAATCACGAAGTTAAGATTTCAAAAATTCAAACTGGTAAAACACAACAGACTTGGAAACCAAAAATGGTTACTAATTCAGGGGGAGCATCACAATTTCCTAACCATCGAGAAGTTGAAATAACCTTTGTCGATGAAAATGGAAGACCCAAGACCACAAAGGCTTGGGTCCCCATCTCCAACTAATCAGGTGAGTTCATGTGCAGGATGGTCCAGGAGGAACTTTCAGCAGTCATTGGATTGTTGATAGTGGGACATCCAGGCACATGACCGGCGACATGAGACTTCTCTACGACGTTAAATCTATTAGAGGAGGTTATGTTGCTTTTGCTGGAGATAAAGGCGGATATATTACTGGTGAAGGAATGGTATCCAACGGGGTTGTAAGTTTTGATAAGATCAACTTTGTGCAACAACTTGATCACAATCTTCTCAGCGTTTCACAAATTTGTGATAAGAAGTTTTCAGTACACTTTGATGCTAATGGATGTTATGTGCTGAAACCCGGTTTCAAGATTCCTAAAGACTGGATTCTCTTATCTGCTCCAAGGATTAATGATTTGTATGTCCTTGATATGAGTCAAGCAATTACAACGTCTGCACAAGCAACCTGTTTCGTTTCCAAAGCCACAGAAAAGGAATCAATCTCTTGGCACAGACGGATGGGACACATTTATTTAAGAAAAATGAATCATTTGGTTTCAAATGAATTAATGCATGGTGTTCCTCTTAAAAATTTCCATATTCAAGATGTCTGTGTTTTATGCCAGAAAGGAAAGCAAAGAAAGAAGTCGCATCCTACAAAGAAGATCAACAGCGTGGCAGTTCCGCTTGAACGTCTTCACATGGATTTGTTCGGTCCTGTCAAGCATAAAAGCATCAGGAATGATCAGTATTGCCTCGTGGTGACTGATGATTATTCAAGATTTTCTTGGGTGGCGTTCATGGCACACAAGAGTGACACTTTCGGAATTATCAAAAACTTGGTCACAACGATTGAGAATTTGTATACTTTGAAAGTAAGACGCATACGCAGCGACAATGGAACCGAGTTTAAGAATCATGCCATGGAGGAGTTCTGTAGATCCAAAGGTATTCTTCATGAATTCAGTGCTAGATACACTCCTCAATAAAATGGCGTCGCTGAGCGTAAGACCCACACATTGATCGAAACAGCAAGCACTATGTTGGTAGAGTCACAGTTGCCCATTCCATTCTAGAGTGAAGCCATGGCCTCTGCATGCTACACGTTGAACCGAGTCCTTACAGTAAAAATGCACAACAAGACCTGCTTTGAGCTTCTTCACAAACGGAAACCAGATTTACAATATCTTGAACCGTTTGGAGCTCCTTGCACAATGATCGATCCGAATGGAAAGTTTGGGGCAAAAGCAATTGAAGGATACTTTCTTGGGTATGCCACCCCGAACTTAAGAGTCTGGAATCTAGAGACAAAAAGGGTCAAAGAATGGTCTGAAGTCAGAGTACAAAGACACACATTGCTAGTCAAATGTCCTGGTCAGCCTTGGATGTTTGAGTACGGTGACTTCTTCAATTCGATCAATATTGAGGAAGTTGCAGTAGATGCTATGGCACAGATGTTCTTCGAGAGTGACAACGCAATAGATTCACCATTGGTTCATCCAATTATTGTCAACAATCGGGAACCATCTTCAGTTAACAATAATGCTCTCGACAATGAGGATTTTCACGATGCTACCGAACTGAACGAATCTTCAGAGGATGATGAATTTCTCGATGCAGACCAAGAAGCTGTTCAGGCTACTTCAGAGGCTACACCTCCAGTGGACGCCCCCAAAACAGCTGAAGCTACTGCATCATCCTCTTCGCCAGTTCAGGGTATTGATTTGGTTGTTGATCTCAACTTCAACAATCTGGGTATAAATGTTCCAGTTCCAGATAATCTAGATACAAGAATCCATAATACCCATCCTCAATAAAACATCATTCGTGATGTTCATAGTGGCGTGCAGACGAGAAATCAATTGAGAAACAACAACAATGCTGGCTTATATGCAGCGATTAGAGAATTGGGTTTGCAGAATGATTGGTCTTTTGCGTGTTATGTTTCACAAGAAGAACCAAAGTCATGGAAAGAAGCGTTAAAGGATAATTCTTGGGTGGAAGCTATGCAGGAGGAACTGTAACAATTCTAGAAGCTAGGTGTCTAGAAACTGGTTAAGAAACCTGAACACTACAAGAAGATTGGCACCCGTTGGGTTTTCAAATGCAAGAAGGATGACCGTGGAGTAGTTGTCCGAAACAAAGCGAGATTAGTTGTTCAAGGTTTCCGTCAGATTGAAGGGATAGACTACAACGAAGTTTATGCTCCGGTTGCACGTCTTGAAGCTATTCGGATTTTTCTAGCCTATTCTTCCTTCAAGGGATTCAAGGTTTTCTAGATGGACGTGAAAAGTGCATTTTTACATGGTGTGGTTGAAGAAGAGGTGTATGTCGAACAGCCTCCGGGTTTTGAAGATCCTATTCATCCTGATCGGATTTGGTTGCTCAACAAAGCTCTCTACGGATTACATCAAGCACCGAGAACTTGGTACACAACCTTATCTAACTATCTACTGGAGAACGGTTTTCGCCGGGGGTCTTATCGATTGCACGCTTTTCATCAAAGAAAAAGATGGAGATCTTCTGTTGGATCAGGTGTACGTAGATGATATTATTTTTGGTTCATCTAACGATGTTTTGTGTAGGGACTTCGAGCGTGTTATGCAGGAGAAATTCGAGATGAGCACCATGGGGGAAATGAACTTCTTTTTGAGCCTACAAGTTCAACAAACAGAGTCTGGGATTTTCATCCATCAGACTAAATATGTCGGAGACATCTTGAGCCGGTTCCAGATGTCCGAAGCGACACCCATTGGTACCCCACTTTCGCAGAATCACGGGGTTTCTCCGGACTTGAAGGGTGAAAGCGTTAACTCTTCATTCTATCGCGCAATGATCGGATCTCTTATGTATCTCACAGCCTCGAGGCCCGACATAATGTATCCTACGTGCATGCTCGCTCGCTATCAAGCCAACCCGAAGGCCTCACATCCAGCAGCTGTAAAAAGGATTTTCCGCTATTTGAAGGGTTGCCCGGACACCGGTCTCTGGTACCCTAGGGATGATAGCTTCGACCTGATCGCGTTCAGTGATTCTGATTTTGGTGGTTGCAAAATCGACGGCAAATCCACAACGCTTGGATGTCAGTTTTTAGGAAATCGCCTAGTCACATGGCAGTGCAAGAAGCAGACTTGTGTCGCTACATCAACCTGTGAAGCTGAATACATTGCTACCTCAACTTGTTGCTCCCAAGTCCTGTGGATACAACAACAAATGCGTGACTACGGTTTTGAATTCCTATCTACTCCTATTTTCGTTGATAATTCTGCTGCCTTACAGATCACTAGAAATCCTGTGCAGCATTCAAAGACCAAACACATCGAAATCAAATATCACTTTATACGTGATTGTTTTGATAAAAGACTTATTGATGTTGTTAAGGTCCACACCGATGACCAACGTGCCGACCTTTTTACCAAAGCATTTGACAAATCACGATTTGACTATTTATTAATGGTAAACGGCATTAAGGTCAAACTAGAGTAAAACCAACATCAGAAAATCATTTTTGTAAATATTTATTTGTGTTTTCTAATTTCTCGTACTTTTTGCATTTTAGGGGGAGTAAATTCAAAAAATACAAAAACATTAAAAAAAATTTGAAAATACAAAAACATCGAAAAATTTCAAAAACACAAAACCAATAGAAAAACAAAAATGAGTTTACTAGCGAGAAAAAGAGAATATGATAGTACATCAGTGGTCTGTCGAAACCTCTTTAAACCTAAAATGCAAAACGATAAGCAGTTCTATATAAGATGTATCGGTAGGTTCACAATCATTTTAAAGTGTGCAGGGTGATATAAACCTAAATCGACTGAAGACTGTGTGGGAACCGCTCATTGGCATATGGTCTTGGTACCGAAATTTCGTTTGATAGATTGCCGAGGTTCTGAGATACGTGGTCTTTATGCTGTTTATCATCTGGGTATCATATAAACATGTATATAATACATGATGCATTCGACCTCAATAAGTGATAAACAATCACATGTCCCAATCAATAAGTGATAAATTATCACAGTTTATCCGGGAGTCAAGTTCGTCTCTTTGTCGGTACGATGCTACTAACCTGTTCACGGACTTGCTCCTGTGCCCTCATGCATCTGAAAATCAAGTTCCTCATCAATAAGTGATTCTATCACATAGGGTTTGTTTTCAATTCAAAATAAGTGAGTATCTCACATTTTCATATACGTCAAAACAGATGATAAATGGTATACTCATCAGTAAGATGAACTCTCGTGCATACCTTGATACGGGAATGTGTCGTGTGTGGATGAACACCGGTCAGTAAGTATAAATCATACCTTAATCGTATCCCCTAATCGCGAGAACATCTGATAAGTTGAGCTTAAGTGGACAAGAATACCGATAATCATTATAGGATGCTTATCAAAATATTAACTAATTGAACAACAAGAGCGTTTTGGCGTGACCGTACACCGATATGATTCTCTTACCCTCGAAACTCGCAAAAAGAATGTCTGTAAATATTTATTTAATGCTTTCAGTTTCTGCATCTCTGTATATATTTATTTACTGCTTTCCATCTTTAAATTTGAATTATTCAAAAATACCAAAAAGATTTTAGGTGTGTTTTAATATAAACTTTTTAAAAGCCAAAAAGATTTTATTTCTATCTTATTTTTGATTGTACGATGTTGGATCTCGAGTCTTCTCCCACCTGAATTCTGAACGAAAACCAAAACAACTAAATCTTCATAAACGGTCAAAATTTTCAAGTCTTGAAAGTTAAAAACTAAAATTGATAAAAATGTGTTAAACTTTCAAACTAATTGTCGGACGGTAGTTGATTGAAAAATGGTCACATGTGTATCGTTTATTTATGTTAACTATATTCCAAGCAGTTGTTCTCATTACGCGTTTAGCTTTCTTGAATGTGCAGATGAGACATTCAAACCAGCTAAAGGCAAAGAGAACAAGTTAGAAAACGAGCTTTGGAATGAAGACACGACATGGACGCAATCAGAAGATCAAGATAATCGAGTTGCCGCTGACCACTCATCAACACCACATGGATCTAAAATTTGAAGATCAACGTCTTACGAGCAACGTTCAAGGGGGAGCTTGCTGATACACCTCCCTGTTTGCGACTCGCGAAGACTTTAAAGATCCGACAACAATGTGAAGAACGAACCATCACGAACAGCATCCAAGGGGGAGTTTGTTGATGCATCTTTATGTGGATGCATCTCGTTTCGGTTCGCCCCTGGTTCAAATGGAAGCCCGAGACTCGATATCCTCCATCGTGTCTCGGTGCGATCTCACTTTGTAATCTGAATGCTCCCATGATTGTTCTGCATGTCTGCTGCCATGTTTGCTTGTGCAGCCAATTCCCTCAAAAGGCCACGAATAACCAGCAGGTCTTGTTTATCACGAAGGACCTGCATGTGAGACGAAGAACCAAGCATGTTGATGCATGTCGCTGAACTATCTGTTGCGGCTGTTTGTTTCAGTGTGCATGTTCTGCATATTTGCTGCACACCCTTTCACGAAGAACATCAACATCAACATCCACGAATAACCTGCCAGGCAAAGAACTACTCCTGGCGAAGAACTGATCCCAGGCGAAGAATACATTGGACGAAGAACCTGAGTTCTTCGTGAGTGATGGTTCTTCGTGGGCTTCACTTCTGGGCCCAGCTGGTTCTTCGTCATCTCATCTCTAGATAAGGTTGCTATAAAAGAGCATGTTTGCAAACAGATTAGCGTAGAACAGAGAGCACACACTTCAGAGAGTTGAGAGTTTTTCCTTGTGTAAACAGTGTACTGAAACTCTGCTAAAATATATATATAAGTGAACTTTAAACTGTGAATCTGTTCTTGTATTCGTGTTTTTTACTTGGTTTAACAACCCGTTTGGATTCCGCACTCTCGGGTTCGTCGGAAAACAGGGAATAGGTTGTACTCGATCCTCCGGGTAGACCTACAGTTTGAAGCATGAACAAATGATTATACATGTAGTCTTTCACCCGTCAATTTTCTCTTTTATTTTATATATATATGTATATATATATTGGGGATGGTTCAAATGAAAACCACTTTTATTGCGAAAACTCGAAAAGTAACTAAAAAAAGCCTAAAAAACACATCAATTTTTTTTTTCAATTTTTTTTATAAAAATTGCAGGTTTTTTATATAACAAAAACTTTAAAAAAAAAATTGTAGTGCACATGTGTAGTATACATACACATGTGCACTACAATTTGTTTTTTGAATTTTTTTTATATAATTTAAATAGCGAAAATTGGTATGCAAAAAAAAAATTTTGGTATGTTTTTTAGACTTTTTTAGTTAGTTTTCGAGTTTTCGCGATAACTAGTGGTTTTCATTTGAACCTTCCCCTATATAGAATTAGGTTCAAGAGTGAACACTAAACTGAGTGAACTAAACATGGTCATACACGTGTGTAGATCAATGGCCAGGATTTGATGTTGAAATACACTAGTGTATTTTACGATTTGATAATAAGATCCTGGCCATACACATGTGTAGATCAATGGCCAGGATTTGTTCACTTAGTTCGAAAATACACTAGTGTTCACTCTAGAACCCCACCATATAGGGTAGGAGTTGGCTACAAAGTCCATTTTTCCTACAAAGTGTAAAAAGTCATAAAACACCATAATGTCAAGCATAAAACCTACTCAAAACCTACAAATAACATAGTGGAGATTACTAAAACACCATATAAGTGGATTTTGTTATTGTGTTTTTGATGATAAGGCTTTAATTATCGAATGACTAACATTAGTGTGTTTTATTTTGATTATCATGTTGTGTTTTATATTCATAATTGTACGGTAGTGTGTTTGAAGTTTCTAAGGACTTTTAGGGTTCAGATATTGTGTTTTAGTGATCTTCAATATGTTATTTGTGGGTTTGAGTGTGTTTTATGGCTGAAATTATGATGTTTTATGACTTTGTACACTTTGTAGGAAAAATGGACTTTGTAGCCGAACCTCACCCCCACCATATATATATATATAGGGGAAGGTTCTATGCTGAACACTAAATATTGCGAGAACACGCAGAACAAAGTGAATCACTCATTTTTTCAATCATAAACACCTAAAAAGTACATGAAAATGTTATAAATGTAAGAATTATTGTTTCTCACACTAGAATTTAAAACAAAATATGAAAAATCTTCAGTTTCTAAATAACCTACACACATGTAGGTTATGTGTAGGCTAAATTACCTACATGTATGTAGATTATGTGTAGGGAAAAATATATGATTTTTTTTATGTACATATAATACACATATGAATGTAAGAAACATAAAATTTAAGAAATATGAACCTTAAATCCCAAAATTTAGTGATTTAGAGTTGTTCTTTTTGTTCTCACAATAATTAGTGTTCTGTAATGATCCTTATCATATATATATATATATATATATATATATATAGGGTTAGGATTTAGAGAAAACGGTGGAAAGTATGAGAACGGTGAGAACGCCTATGGATCGTCCGATCAAAACAATCAATGGACTAGATTGGCGTGGTGGCGTTTTCGTAAATAACACGAATTCTATTAAGTGGACGCGCTCATTAAGGGTAAAAAGGTCTTTACACTTCTATACCAAAACGCAAAACTAATGAATAAAACGCCATTACGGACAAAAACACATCCCTATATTAACAAAAACATCCCAGACATAAAAACACACCGCCCAGAAACTGAAACGCCATATTTTCTACTATATACCATTCATCTTACAAACGCCAAAATCCCAAAAACATCAAACACACCTACTCAAAAAACGCCATATTTTACTAGATACCAATCATCTTATAAAACGCCAAAAACTCAAACATAAAAGATTCCAAAAAATCGACGTTTCTTTCAAATACACTATTTACTCAGTAAAACGCCAAAAATGGCAAATATCGTTTCTTGTATATTCAATATTGTTCTACGCCAAAGTTTCGGAGAATGCATTCTTCCCTGAGGTGCTGTGACTCAAATAACATTTTGCTGCATAAGATGGACAAATCATAAACAAAAAGATGTTGGTGTCAGACTTATGTCATTTTTTGTGTTTTGTTATTGATGAATATTATAATGGCATGAAAATACGACTGACACTGATGAGTTGTTTGAAGATACATATTCAAACAAAAAACTCATGTCATTTTATCTTTCCAAACGGCCACAAAAACACAAGCATTACAAAGCCAAACCGCCAGTGAACATGATTCAAAGAAGAAAGAGACTGATGACGGTGAAGATTTGGAAGATGAATTTTTTCTATTTTTTTCTGTTGTTTGTTATGTATTTTTCAACTAAGAATAAAAAATACATTATATTAATAAAACGTCAAACAGTCATAATGCATGTGAAACGCCATAATGCAGTAAAAACGCCAAAAACTCCCAAACTATAATGAAAGTAATTTGCAGAAGTATTAATAAAAGCTAAAAATGAAAAAAAAAACGCCAAAAACTACTTAAAGCCATTAAAAACGCCAAACTTAGGAGATGGAAAGTCTATGACAATAAAAACTCATAAAAAGCTGAACAAAAACAGTAAAATACACAGTAACTGAAAAGATGGCTACTTCATTAATATCATTTATTATAAATAAAATCCCGCCTAAACTACGCGCCAAAACATCCTATAAGAGAGACGTCTCTACACAATCAACTGATCACAAACCAAAAACAACGCCATATTTCCTAGAAACCATTCACTTTAAAAACGTCAAAATAATAGTTAAAAAAGCCACAAACGCGGAACCTCGTTTCTTCTATATTGAGTATTGTTCTGAATGAAGTTTCAATGAATGGATTCTTCTCTGAGTTGGGTATCTCTATAATCTTTTGCTGATTGAGATGGACAAATATTCAAGAAAAAAAGACTGATGACACTGATATGTCATCATGTCACTTTGTTCTTGATGGATATATTGATGGCATGAAGGGATCAATACATTAGAGCAGGCGTTGGTCTTCAACATGTCATCAAACAAGTATATATCAACCCACAATAAAGGATGCCACAAAAAATAAGCATTTTCTAAAGACGGGCGTTATGTAGGAAAATAAGGATCTACATAAGGTATTCAAAAACAGGTTCAAAACGCCAAAAATGTTAAAGTAGAAGAGGCTGATGACAGTGAAGATTTGGATGAGAAATTAGATTATAATTTTTTTTTTCATTTTCTATTGTTTGTTATCTAATTCTCTGTTGTTTATTATCTAATTCTATACTAATTTAAAAAATTGAGTATAAAACGCCAAAAACTACAAACACCAAAACGCCTGATAGTATGAAAAACTGTGAGAACGGATGCTAGCAAAGCACGATGTTGCTATATAAAACGCCAAAAAGCGCCAAACAAAGTATTACTGGAAAAATCAACACTAACTGACAGATGAAATTGAACGAAACAGTAATTGCTAAACAGTAAAATGAAGAGACGGTAACATTATTGCCAAACATTTATTATATTAAAAGCCACTAGATGGAAAATTGAATTTATTTATATTTTCAAAACGTCATAATTGCCTATCACATTATAGGCCTGTATCCTACATGGCACAACACTTGATATAATAAACATAAAGAAAATTACTGATGTTTTTTACATTATAGGCCTGCATCCTGATCTAAAAACAATTAAAACGCAGAAACATACTTAAAACGCCAAAATATTTACTTAAAACGCCAAAATATTTACTATGAGAAAACTATATCTAAATGAAAAAACTAGAAAACTAACTAAAAAAGCCTAAAAAAACCCAAAAACATACCAATTTTTTTTACAATTTTTTTATAAAAATCGCTATATTTTATATATAAAAAAATTTCAAAAAAAAATAAATAATAAAACTTGTACTGCACATGTGCATTACATGCTTAAAATTAGCTTTTTGAATCTAGTTTAGCTTTTAGGGTTAGTTTTTTTGGAGATTTAGGATTAGGTTTTTGGGTGTGGGGGGTTTAGGTATTTGGGGGGTGGGGGTGGGGGGTTTAAGTTTTTTTCAGGTTTACGTTTAGGGTTTAGTTTTAGGTTTTCGAGAGAAGGGTGGGGTGTTTAGGGTTTTGGGGGTGGGGCGTTAGGCTTTTGGTGGGAGGCTGAATTTAGGTTTTTGAGGGGTGGGGTGGGGGGTTTAGGTTTTTGGGTGGTGTCGGTGGGGGGGGTGGGTTAAGTGGTTTAGGCTTCCGTATTAGTGCACATGCGCAGTACAACAAAAAAAATGTTTTTTTTTTTTGAAATTTTTTTTCCATACATAAAAAATAGCGATTTTTTTTATAAAAAATTGTAAAACAAAATGGTATGTTTTTTAGTTAGTTTTTTGGTTTTCTCATTTAAACTAGTTTTCTCACGATCCATCCCTTATATATATATATATATATATATATATAGGGGACTGTTCAAATGAAAACCACTAATTATTGTGAAAACTCGAAAACTAATTAAAAAAGTCAAAAAAACAAAAACATACCAAATATTTTTTTTTTTTTGCATACCAATTTTCGCCACTTTTAGTATATAAAAAAATTTTCAAATTTTTTTTTTTGTATTACACATGTGTAATACAAAAAAAAATTTGAAATTTTTTTTTTTATATAAAAAACCTGTGATTTTTTATAAAACAAATTGAAAAAAAAAAATTTGGTGTGTTTTTTAGGCTTTTTTTAGTTAGTTTTCGACTTTTCACAATAAAAGTGGTTTTCATTTGAAACACCCCCTATATATATTTATATATATATATAGGGTAACATTCATTGAGAACCACCTTTATTGCGAGAACCAATGTGAACACAAAATAAAATATAAAAAAAATCAAAAAAACACTAATTTTTTTTTTATATTTTTTTAAGAAAAATCGTATATTTAATTACCAAAAAAAAATTTTTTTTGAGTAACAGTTATCCGTGCACATGTGCATATGTATCATTACTTCGACAAATTCCGTAATACGCTATCAGTAATAGACAATTGCACTTTAATTTACAATACCATCCGTAATACACTAGTTTTCACATTACCAATATTCAAAATGCACATGTGTATCATTAGGTATAACCATGATGTAACATGTTTTAGTACAAAAAATTTGTGATTTTGAATGGAGAAGTAGGCCCATATACATGTTTTTTGGTTAGTTATATCTAGTGGTTGATGGTTTGGCTATAGTTGTTACTTTATGATGTAATATGATGATTGGATGATATAAATGGTGTTGATATACATGCAATAAAGTGAAAATATTGGTAATGGTGTTGTATTATGGATGGTAGGAGGTAATGATATTGTATTATGGATGGTAAGAGGTAATGGTAGTGTATTATGTATGGTATGATAGATGAAAGGGAAAGTGTATTCAAATTAGTATACCAAAACACCTTATTTCATGTTGACACATATAGATGCACATGTGCATTTCTAATATTGGTAATGTAAAAGTAGTGTATTACATATGGTACTGTAAATGAAACTGCAATTATCTAATATTTGTAACGAATTACGGAATTTGTCAAAGACATGACAAAAATGCACATGTGCATGTTTGTGTATTATGGATGGAATGATAGATGAAAGAGAAAGTAGTGTACCAACACACCTTATTTCATGTTGATACACATAGATGCACATGTGCATTTCTAATATTGTTAACGTAAAAAGTAGTGTATTACACGTGGTAGTGTAAATGAAAGTGCAATTGTCTAATATTTGTAATAAATTACAGAATTTGTCAAAGAAATGATACAAATGCACATGTGCATGGATAACTGTGACTCGAAACTTTTTTTTTTTTTTGATTTTTTTATTATAAACGAAATGTAGCGATTTTTCCAAAAAAAAAAAAAAAAAAAAAAATTTTGGGTGTTTTTTAGATTTTTTTAGGTATTACTGTTTTGTTCACATTGGTTCTCGCGGTTCTTATTGGTGGTTCCTAACGGATCCTTCTCCTATATATATACATATTATAAAGCATTTCCTATGTCTAGAAATGTAATTTCACCCACAATTTTTAAGACGTCATTCCAAACGTCATCTTGTGTTTCCCTAATTTTACACCCTCTCTCCCAAATCTGCCCTCATTCAGTGCAATCTCAATGTTTCCTTCAACCAAAACCCTTGTAAATCGAAGAAGCAAATGAAACGGTGGGAGCAATAAGAACTGAATGTTGTTGAATCGTTTGCCATATCCATTTATAGTTATATTGAATGTCGAATTTCATGAGTTCTTCAGTTGTGAAACCGTTGTATAAATCAAATACCTCAAGGCTAAAACAATTCCCGTCGCCGCCGAAATTGGTTTCTGGTTCGGTCCCTAAACTACGCCCTCTTGACTTTCTTCCAGAACCGATCAAATTAGAAACCAGTTTGGATCTTAACAAGGATTCGGAGATATTTGGAAGCCGTGGTGGTGATGGATTGGTGCGGAGTTTTGTTAATTGGCCTAATTTTATTTCCATGAGTAGATTGGTTTCTGGTCCGGTTCTTGGATGGTATGATTTTCAATTCATTTATTATGTATGTTTATGGAAATGGTGATTGGTTGAAGTAGATGTTCCTCCATTCTAATGTGCGGCTTTTATAGGGTTTTTCCCTGTATATATGAGGATTCCTTCATTGTAATGTGCCCAAGATAGGCTTTTATGGGTTTCTTTTCTGTGTGTATTGAGGGTTTCTCCATTGTAATGTACACTAGATAGGCTTTTATAGGGTTTATTTCTATGATTTTTGGTATTTGATTTGTTGTGAAGTATGATGTACATAAATTTCATTATAGATTATGTGGACTTCTTCATTTTGTAGTTGTTATACTTGTTCCAACTCGAGAGTTGGCTCTTTAGACGTCACAAGTTTGTAAAGAACTTGGAAAACATCTAAACATTTAAGTCATGGTAACCACCGGTGGGACCCGCTTAAAAGATGATATCATGCGTTTATATCAACCAGTTCATTTACTTGTTGGTACACCTGGAAGAATATTAGATCTTGAAAAAAAGGGGATCTGTGCATTGAAACATTGTGCAATGCTCGTGATGGATGAGGTGCAACTTAATTACATCGTTAATCGTCACACGTTTCCTTTTTTATTTTATGTTAGTTATGATAAGTTCTGAATCTGTGATCATGAAACTAATTTATATTTATTGCTTTTTAATCAGGCTGATAAACTATTGTCACCTGAGTTACAGCCATCATTAGAGCAACTAATGGCCTGATTCTCTGGCTTGAGCAGGTTCTGCATTTGCAAGGATGACACGTGAAGATTCTACAAAGGTACTTGCCGACCCTGAGTAATTTCCCTCTTGGGTTGTTTTCTCACAATGACAGAAGTTGACGTTTACTTGCTGAGCTTTCACTTTCTTCTTGTTTTTTATGTGTTTTATTATAAATGGGAATTGATTTTCTCTTTTTTGGTGTTGCAGCTATTACGGTTAATTTTCATCTTACAAAAGTCTAGCCCCAAGTGGACAAGGTAAGTTTGGCGATGACAAAACCTTTTTTTTTCTTTTGACTATGCTATTGTTCCTTAGTTTTGTATATTAAAAAAAAATCATCGACTGGTTGGTATTTAGTTCCTCAATTTGTTTGCGGGTGACTAATACTTGATTTACAACTTAATGTCGTAAGGTATGGACTACTTCTTCGGCTGTTTTCACGTCAGAGACGACCGTCGCACTCCGATTCATCTCCTCTCTCAACCGGTTACTTCAACCGCAGAGGTAAGATCTAGATTCTAAGTTTCTAACATGGAAGAATTATAGGTTTTGTTGTTTATTAATTATGAGTTATGACTGATGTATGTTTGTTCAGGATCCTGTTGTAAATTCAGCTAGAAATCCTTTATCGACGTTGCTGTTTTTGGACGGTAGGTGTTTGCTAGCTGATACTCTCATAATTTCGTATTATGTTGACCTAATTTCATATGCTAGAGTGAATTATGTTACTGTTAATTTATTCCATGCTATCTTAGTATGTTGCACGATATGTGTGGAGAAATTTGTTTAGAGTGAGGATTTATTTATTGAGTTATTGTTGATTTAGCTGAAGATAGAGATCGATCCTCACCGAAATATGGGAGGAACGGCGGTACCGGATCCGGCGATTCTGATATTAATTTGCATGAGTTGAAGGCTGAGGTAATTGAAATTGATTTCTTCCGTTGGCTTGTAGAATGAGTTTAGAGTTGAAAGTAGGGTTGGTACATGTGTTTTCAAGTAGAAGCTATATTTAGAAGGCCTTGGGTCACAATAATTGTTAACTTTTGAGAAGCTTGATGTACATGTTTTAACTTCTATGTTTTCAGTAGGATGAGCTTTAGTATCATAGCTGTTTGGGTAATTGGTCAAAATGGGGTTCAGCTGAAACGGGTCATTTTTAGTGCTGGTTAAAAATGGGCTGGGCTTAGTCGGTCTGTGCAGCAAACACTCTCTCCTTTTTCGTTTGACTGGCGGATATTTCAATGCTCACAGATCCTAACGGTAGGTAATTTCCTCTGTTTATTGAATAAAAAGTTAAAAGTTGTTAATCATAGTAGTTATCAAATTTTTTCACATTTACTCCTTCAACACTAAAATCAGATCCTTAAAAGTGAAAGATTAACCATCTGTTTTATTAACTGCTTAATAATAAAGGGGTACATTTCGTTTTTTTTGGCAAAACCGGTTCAGGTTGTAAACTGAATGGGTTTCGAAAACTTTGGTACAAAACCGGTTTGACTTTTGAGTAGAAACCAGTTCCGGTGGTTATGGAGGAAAATATTCGAACCTTATACGTATCGGTTTAGGTTGGGTTAAAACTGATTTTGAAATCGGTTCGGGTCCAAACCGGTTTCGGTAACGAGAATAGGAACCGAGGCGGTTTAGGTCAGGTTGGAATCGGTTTGGGTCAAGCCGATTTTAGCTGGGGTATCGGGTCAGGTTAGGAAACCGGTTTGGGTAACTTTGTTCAAAACCGTTTCGGGTCATAAACCGGTTATGAAGGAAAATAGTCTAACCTTATACAAACCGGCTTCAGTAACGAGACTAAGAACCGATATATAAACTGGCGGTTTGGGTCGGTGTAACACCTCGTAAAATCACGACCAATATAATGAAGACATGTGTCATGAGCTTTGAACGTGTAATGGATTAAATATGAGGGACTAAAGTTGACAAACAAAGAAAGTATGTGTGTAAAAGGATTCAAAGTGTCAACATTGGATAATTATACCTTTCAACAACCCTACACGATGTTTATACCCTTAAACAAATGAATTATGAATCATATGAAGCCATTTGTGAAAGAAAGTGAAAATTTACAAACCGCAAGGGTTAAATGTGTCAACATGTTTAATTTATACCTCTGAGTGACCTTTTAACGAACCCGAAGCTTTGTAACGATTAATTATGCTCACTAGAATAAGTGATAAAAATTTCACAAGGTTTCGATATCGTATGAGAAAGATACGCTAACATTCGTAAGTAAGGGGTTAAAAGCGTCAACGTTGAAATTCAGGACTTTTCGGTGATCATATAACTAACCGGGGGCTTAACGAAGTTTGTTTATGACTTAGAGTCCTTAAAAGTCAAGTTTGGGGGTTAAAATGTAATAAAAACAAGTTAAAATCAAGTTTGGAAGGACCAGGGACCAAATATGAAAATCTGTCAAACTTGTGACCGGATATGGGCCTCATATCGGCCGCGTAGACCCTCCCCTCACCCTTACGCGGGCTGTCTGAGACCTGCAGATGCAGAAAACATGCACAGATGTCTGTAACAGCAGGATAATCCGACTTACACGCATGGTTTTTGATCCTAGGGGCTGCACCAGTGGTATTTCCTACATAGGGGGCACTTGGAATCATCTGGGATCAATCCTAGACTTGTGTGGAACAATCTTGTGAAGTTTTAAATCCTATATAATGAGTTCTATGTTGCAACACTTCACTTGTTCATTTCAAACTCATTTCTAAACCTTTTCTAGAGTTCTCTGGACCTCAAGCAAGATTCCATTAGCTTCTAAATCGTGCTTAGTAATTCAGTAAGCTTCCTTAACCTCTCTAATTCGTGTTTTATTAGTTTAATGACCTAAAGTCAAAACCGTCGTAATTAAGGTTTGACTTAGTGATTAATCACTAATGGTCCAGTCAATTCTCGAATTGAAAGTAGCTATGAGTTGGTAATTATGTGGGTAATAAACCCTTAAAAGGGCACCCTCTGATTCCCACTCTAATTAGGTCAATTGTCGGGTCAAACTTGATTATAAAAAGTCAACAGAAAGCTAATTTTCAAATAAACACATAATTAACAATGTAGAAGCCATGAAACATGTTTTATCACTTGTATAACTTGGTAATTAATGTAAGAACATGTCTAAGCATGTTCAACCCGACAATTTTGAGTTTAGGCTCGCTTCGGAACCGAAAGTCGCAAAAGTAGACTTTTGCTTTGACTTTCAGTTCTGACCCGATTTAGATTGTTTTAGAAATGCCTTAAGCTTCTATTAGGTCCATGTTCCATATTAGTATAACCCTCTGAGATTATACAACTTGGATCCTAATTTATCCGATTCATTTGCATGTTTCCGTTATATGCCTAATTGTTGACCATTATGCCCTTTTGACCTTAACACAAGATTTTTGAAAATGTGAGAGGACAAAAACCTTTGTTACTGATTTATAAACTTGTCCTAAAAATTTGGCATCTGTTTGAGGTCTAGATTAGGAGTTATGCTCAATATCGTAATTAAGAAGCTTTTTATAAATTGAACGGCATAATTAGCATAAAGCCTATCTAAACCCAAATTTTTACATCAAAATTTATACCCACTGATGTAATATAATATTTTGGGATTTTTGAAGATTTTTATTTATTTTTAAACTGATCATATCATAGGGTTCTAGCTTTGATTCGGTAATTGTCGGTTATACCCTTTTCTTGAATAAAATGAGTTTTACATAACATATTGATACCAAATCTTTTGCTACTGATTTTATATGATAAATAAAATATTTTAAGCCTTCTGGAATGATAAAAATATCAGCTTTTCTGATATAACCCGAAAATCGCTTAAAAGCGACTTTTTGCGCGTTTTAAACGCATAGTGTGAGTTAAAACTATTTTAAACATATAAGACTTAATACCTACTGATGTTTTTAGTAAATTTTTATAATTAAACAGTAAGCAAAAGTTTTAAACTCAGGTTTCCAAATTTGACCTTTAAAGCTTATGTGAAATTACCAAAATGCCCCTACGGTGCATAGTTTGGTTATAAATGATAAATTTCACATATAGGCAATACCCTACTGATATGACCTGCAAAATAATTATTTTTACTGATCATATCAGACCTGAACCCCATATTTATGTTTAATCTCTTTTATAACCTTTAAGATGACCAAAATACCCCTACGGGGCTTAATTTGAGTTTAAATCCATTTTGGGCATAATGGAAGGTATCTTACTGATATCACAACATATTTAAGACATATTAACTTCGGAAACCTGTTCATGACTCATTTGTTTACCCGTTATGCATTTTCCACGTTCGGTACGGTTTATGTAACTAGTTTGCATAAATTAACCAAAACGGGTCAAACCTTAGCATTTTTATCTCAAAATCCAGAATGTGTTTAGTCTATCCATATTATACAAGTCTTCAAACTTGTCGGGTCTAAATCACATTCTATTCCGGTCTTCGCTTAATCATGCGTTTTGAACCGTATACCTTTCTTTAAAACTAACCGGTCTAAGTTTAGACTTAATTAAGACCCGTTAGGAATCTAAGAGGTTATTAAAACCTTCATTCCAGATTTAGGAGCCCAGTAAAAGATATCTGCATTTGCTTGATTGAATACGGCTGAGATAAATTGTATAATTTGCTCAGGTAAATACGTTTAACTTATTTTCCCTTATACGGGCTTGGGGTACGGTATATAAAATACCGCTTGGTCGGGTATTGAATTTTTAATCATATGAAGGTTAATTTATTGAGATGGCCTGTTTAATCTGTTTTGTTTGTTTTAAGCCTTTGGGGGGTTAATGACCATGTCCTGGATACCCTCGGCTCATTTATTGAAATGGCCACGACTTAAGCACGGGGTGTAGGCATACACATGCCGGTGCGTATGTAAAAATAATATAACCGCCTGTTCGAGAATAACTCGCCGCGGGATATATTATGTGGTGTGTCTATTAATCTTTAACCCGGTATTCAGCCCGGGCTACTGAACGTATAACGAACAAGTAATTCTTTTACAATTTTATATATAAAATAGTTATCCCAAGTTATAAAAGATTATTTTGTGCCTTGTGCAATCAAATCAATTTTCTTAAACATTTTCAAAATGAGTCGGTTAATTGTATTTACCAGTGTAAACTGACGTATTTTCCAAAAAGGCTAAGTGCAGGTACTAAACGGAATAGGCTGGCTACTCCTAGCATCAATAAAGAGTCTTGCAAGCTTAAATGTTATAAATTTGTTGAACAATGATCCTTTTTACTTTGATCCGTATGTGGATCCTTTACAACCGTTTTTGTAATAAATGATATTACTTTCATTCGGTTTGTAATGTTTTTATCTTTCGACTTCCGTTGTGTATTAAACTGTGATAAATTGTCTATGATGATATCAACTACGTCACGATACTCCCCACTGGGCCCACCGGTAATACGTAGAAATATAGGGTGTGACAGGTTGGTATCAGAGCCAACATTGAGTGAATTAAACACTAGCCTTTTGTGTTTAATCTAAATCACACAGTTTGCACATTCCTCAACTTCCAAGTCTAGACAAAGAACTTAGGACTAATCATAATTTATTTTGTCCTTCATTGTTTTCCTTTGTTGTCCTTTTGTTTGTTTTCACAGGTTCAACAAAATGCCACCAAGGTTTCGTAGAGGAGGAAGAGGCAAGGGGCCATTCAACGCCCCTAACGAACACGAAGCCGGACCTTCCCACCGGCGAACACCATCTGTGACAATGAGCACAAGTCCCCAAGAGGATTGGAGGACATATTTGGAGCCCGCGAGGCGATCTGTCTCGCTAAGTTCATCACCCTTGTACCTTCATTCTTTCGGGCCGCAATCGGAGAATGAGCCCGAAGATTCGCACCATTCTTTCTTACCGCTGCGACGGTCAACCTCTCATCGGGCCTTTCAGGACCCGGCACCTTATTTTCAGAGCCGGTTCAACCCGGCAAACCAGGTTGAAGAACCAATGGGTCACAACCCATTGGGCCCTGAAGACCATTTCCCTGAAGCTCAGGGAATGGATATGGATGATGACCCAGATCCCGCAATGCCACCATTTGGGACACCTACTCACCCCATCGAGATTTTGGATGGGTCGTCATATCATGGATCACCTTATCGTGGTCCAGACAGTTATGAGGCAAGGTTTGCCCAATACGACTGGGTGTTTACTCCCAGTTACAACTCACAGCAGCAGCAGGATCCCTCGGAGGATTCGCGTTTTGTAGCGGTTACTCCACCGCCACCACCACCAGTGCAGCAACCGCCTCCAGAGCCACCGAGGCGTAGGAGATCAGGAGCACGGATGTCCGTGCGAGGGGGAATCCGTATCAGCACCCCTCAGCATTCAAGTGGCAGTCATTACCCGCCACTATATGAAGACCCACAGATGGGTGGGCCTTCGAACCCTGTTTCTGAGGTGGAGTCTAGGCCAGTCGCACCACAACCAGTGGGTTATGATAACCCAATTCCTGCATACGCCGGTGTAGCGGCGTATAACCCTTTCGAGCAGCCAGCCCATACTAACTACAACTACGCCGAGGCTGACCCATACCTTGTAGCGGCGAACTATAATGCTCTCCATCCTGAAGGGCCCTATGGAGCTCCCTGGGGGACTGGACACCCGGCCTATGGGTACCAATACCCGCCACCTCCTCAACCTCCACAGCATCAGCAGCCGCCGCAGCCGCCACTGATACCGCCACCGCAGCAGCAAAAGATTCTACAAAGGTTGAGCTAGGTGGAACGGGAGGTTCGAGAGGAGCGTAGAAGCCACCGGGGATTTCTTAAAGGATTGGCAAGCTTAATCAAGGGAAAGAGCAAAAGGGATCATTAAATTCCTTATTTGTTTATTTTGTACTTCTTTAATTTTTAATCAAGTCCCTACGTGCACATCTATTTCTGTATTCAGTCCCTGCGAGGATTTGTAGTTTCAGTTTAGCCCCTGCGTGGGCAAGTTATTTCTGTTAAAGTCTCGTTTAGGGTAATATGTACTCTTTTAAATTTTAGTGGCATGTTATAATTTCATTTTGTCATTATATGCATAAATATAATATATATGAAATAAATAAATCCAAAATATGTCATTCCTTTTATAAGATCTGCCTTTAAATATTAAATAAGAATCTTAAAGGGTATAACCTAGCCTGCATGTCATTATAAGACCTGACCATGATGGTAAAACCTGTTTAAAAAGATTCAAATCCTTGTTAACATCTGAAAACATGTTAACACTCCTGACAGATGTGATTCGTTAAAATCACGCATGTCATCCTTATGTTGGATTCTTCCATTTGTGATGTAATGCCTACGGGCCATAATCATTGTCATATAAGACAAAAGACAGTTGTAGTTTATGACTCCCTATCAAGAAAGGTAATGAACTTTGATTCAATACCTTAACGCCTCGATGATATAAGATCATGGCTTATAGTTTAAATTGTCCCTGTGACCTAGCCTTATGTGCCATTATAATATATTAACAAATTATGACTGAGGATAATTATAATCCTAAATAAATGTATTTAATAAATTAACCAAAAATGGTTTATAATTGCCATGGTTAATGAATTAGCAGAGGGATGATCCCATAAATAACCTCTGAATAAGATATTGTCAATTATTTTGTAGCAATCAAGCTACATGGTTGAATCAGAGGAAGTAAATAGTCACCCGAGAGAAAATCATAATACCACCATGATCAATGTAGCTGGTGCGGATCTTCAGGCATTAATAGACAATGATGTTACTAGGGCACTTGACAGACAATTCAAAGAATCAAGTGGTACACGCTCTAAGACGCTATCCGTGGCACATAGTAAGCCCCCATCTAAAGTAAATGAGTCAAAGAAGGACGATGCTCGTCACTCGTCAAATCAAAGAAGTATTCCATCTAAACAGGTTGTGTTCAACCAAGAGCCTCGTGTTAAGGGTTGTTCTTATAAGTATTTCGTCTCCTGTAAGCCTAGAGACTTTACAGGGGAAAAGGGAGCCGTCGATTGGATGACCTGGCTCGATGAGATGGATACATTAGTTGACATTAGTGGTTGTGCAGAGCAGGACGTTGTGAAGTTTGTGTCACAATCGTTTAAGGGAGAAGCTCTAGCTTGGTGGAGGTCACTGATTCAAGCTACAGGAAAGATCCACTTATATAGCATGTCTTGGGAGCAGTTTGTTGCTCTAATCAAAGAAAATTTATGTCCTCAACACGAAGTTGAGAAGATCGAGACTGACTTTCTGACATTGGTTATGAAGAACTTAGATTGTCAGGCCTATCTCACGAGCTTTAACACTATGTCACGTTTGGTTCCATATTTGGTTACACCAGAACCAAAACGTATAGATCGATTC
>JARYGA010054402.1:0-45805 GCA_030545235.1 Helianthus tuberosus | reverse complement strand
AGCTTATGTGACTTGCAAACAATTTGAAGACTGAATTTCAAGGATTGTCCTTTATCTTTATACCCATTTTCAGGCGCTGTCATTTATGTTTAAAATTGACGAGTTTTGTCCTTTATATTTTCATATCATACACGTTTTGTCCTTTACGCCTAACCCAGTTAGTTTTTTCAGTTAAATTTGGTCATATGCTTTGCACATGAGGGCATTTTTGTCAATTTAAAGGTAAGTTCAACGGCAGATTTATAATTCAAAGCTTCTGCAACCTTTGAATTGACAAAAATGCCCTCATGTGCAAAGCACATGACCAAATTTAACTGAAAAAACTAACTGGGTTAGGCTTAAAGGACAAAACGTGTATGATATGAAAACATAAAGGACAAAACTCGTCAATTTTGAACATAAAGGACAACGCCTGAAAATGAGTATAAAGATAAAAGATAATCCTTGAAATTCATTCCAACATTTATTTACCACCTAATATTGTCTGTTTTACTCATGAGAACCTTACTATTTTGTTTTCTATTACCTAAGTAGAAATTTGGTACTAATGAGAACCTCACTATTTTGTTTTTTTATTACCTAAGTAGAAATTTGGCAAGAAGTTATTCATCATAAATTGCTTCGATAGGAAGATGTCTCTTAAACATGTTGATAGTATTTAAGGTGAAACATTTATTATGACACTACATCTCTTATGTTTGCGAGCAATATGTGATTTGGCTAAGATGCCACATGCTAGTGTTAGAGTTATGACCCTGGGCATCTATGATTCGTCCCAAACAACATATTCATATGAGCGATTACAACATTACCTTGTTTAAAGCAGCAAGACTAATGACCTTGACACCCAACTTGTCGGCCCTTAGAATGGCATCCTCAATATGTTTGTTAATGCCTTGGCTAGCGAATGGCAAGAAATACTGCATAAACATATGAAGGGGTTACGAATTTAATTAAACTTATGTTTAAGAACGGGAACACACACTCCTTAATTCCACGCTACCTAAAAAATCCTCCTAAATACGTACAAGTTTTCATGAATTTGTAAAGGGTATTGTTAAATGTACTCACAAGTCAACTTTTTTTATATATTATTTTCTCACTCCTAACTTTATTGGATATAAACACAATGCAATAAATGGATATCATTTTCTCACTCCTAACTTTATTGGATGAAATATACCCCCTTTTATTACTTTATATATCCCTTTTCCAAAAAAATACATTAAATTTTGTAATGTTTCCCCCCTAGATTTTTTTAGGTAAACAAAACTAAATACGTTTTTTATTTATAAATAAAAACATGTTCCAAAAAAATAAGAAATAAACTTTACTAAATAAAAAATACACTTTTAAGTTTTTTTTTATAACATACGTATGATGAAAAAGTTATATATATACATAAAAGATATTATCTAAATGCAAGATTCAAATTTAATAATAATAATAATAATAATAATAATAATAATAATAATAATATATTTATCTTACGGAACTCTTCGACTATCAACTACTAACTCCTAATCTTCTTGGGTAAAGTAATCTATATCTATACTATATAATAAAAGAAACCATTTTATGGACACGTGTTACTTACTCATGCTTTCTCACCTTATATTATTATTTATCTCTCATGTTAAATAACAATAATAATTTTAAACTAAAAATTAGATAAGAATAAATATTTGTTTTTCTATAGATAACTTTAAACAAAAATTTAGATAAGTATAAACATTTTTTATAAAATATTTTCATTTACTATATAAAAGATAAAATCTTAATAATAATAATAATAATAATAATAATAATAACAACAACAACAATAATAATGAAAAGTAAACAATACTAAAAATATTTCTACGGCTTATCATTAACACAATATAATTAAATAAATAAATAACATTAAATAATAATAATAATAATAAGAATAAAGATAAAAAGATAAAGATCATATATTAACAACATTAGTTTGATATAATACTAATATACTAATATTAATAATATTATTATTAAAATAAATGATATTTGGAATCCTTTATTAGAATTAGATTAGATTGCATTGTTGTTTTTTTATTAGAAATAAATAATTATTATAGGTCCTGGGCATATGCTTCTATCAAACTATAAGAGTTTTTAGACGCATCATTATAATGGTTTGGACTGACCGTTATAGTCGCACAATTCTTTCAAATGTCAAATCTAGACAACTTAGTTTCACCTTTGTAATGTTAGGCGTAGTGTTATAATTGGTTTAACACAGTTTCACCTTTGTAATGTTAGGCGTAGTGTTATAATTGGTTTAACCCATCATTTATCGCACATTGCATCAACATATAGAAAAAACACTATTTTTAGAAATATAACAATCATATACTCTATTTAAAGATAATTTAATTCTTACGGTACAATTCATAAAAAATGATGAAATATATAAAAAAAAAACTGAGATTGTATCTCATAATTTGAATGTATCATGAAAACATTATTCAACCCCATGTAATACATCTGTTTTAATATAATAATATATAAAAAAACAAAGTAAAATGTTATGATAAGTAAATAGTAAATCAAAGTTCATTTTGAAAGATAAATCATGCTGGTTGTATGTATTAACATATGACATTATATTTTATTTAACACGTTCAATACACGATTTTTTTTAAAGATATATCGTTCTCATTATGTATTATATAAAATTACACTTATCCAACCTGTGTTATACACGGGGTTATAACCTAGTTCTATTTAAAACAATGTTCCTTAACAAGAGTAAAAGAAATAAGTTTCTAATAAAACTAAAAACATAATGTTGTATTATGAAATTTTATGATAAGTTTTTTATTTCTTTTTAATATAAACCTTTTCTTTTGCTTTTTTAAAGGGTTTTTTTAATAAAAAAGTTTATGTTCTTTCATAAATATTCAATTAGTTTTCTTACAATCACTTTTTTTTAACAATTTAAAAAAAATATATATTAACTTTTAAATACATTTTTAAATAATTTAGAATATGTATTTTCCAAGACAATTTTATGAAATAGTACGATCAAATAACATGAGTTAGTTGATTTAATATCATCTTTTAGCTTTCATAACTGCTAACGATATCAAATTTTTATTTTTTAAATTTCTAAGAACAACATCTTTTATCTTTCTTTAATTCCTAACGATATCATATTTTTATTTTTGTAAAATTAAGATGTATTTTTTATTATGTAAAATATTAAATTTTTTTAAAAACAATTAAAACATTAAAGATAACAGTTTGAATATATGATAAGACACAAACCTAATGCAAAATTCGCGAGTTTGGTTTATTATAGTAAGGTTAGTTTCAGGTTACAAACATATTAGCTAACTAGTCAGTTTTGTGTCAGTCCGACGAATTCGTAGGTTGACTTGTTTAACCCATTTTTATTTGACTTATTGATATGTGTAACATTTTAAAATGACTAATGACAAATACTTATGAAAAATATTGTTTATATATTTGAACAGGCCCTTTAACATGTGTTCTTTATATATAATAATTTATTATATATAAATTTGTCTATTGAACAGGCTCTTTGATGGTTTTTTTTTTTTTTTTTTTTTGCTGCTGAGTATAAAAAGTTGGCATACTCTTGTGATTTGTTTATTATATATAATTTGTTTAATATTGCTATTAATACTAATAATAGTATAACAAAATATAAAAAAGTAACAAAAGTATTATAAAATGAAATAACATAAAAAACATACTTATTATTTTTTACTTTTATAATAAAATAATGTAATAAAGTAAATAACATAAAAAACATAATTATTACTTTTGACTTTTATAATAAAATAATGTAATAAAGTGTCTAATCATTACCAAGTTTGACTAATGGGTATACTAATCCATATATTGGGTTTATTTATCACACCCCTTTGTAAAATGGTAGGAACCTGCCTGGAATCCAAAACGAGGAACAGCCCATGTTTGGTGCAATCTTCCTCGTAAGTGGTAAAATGACACAAGGAATGTCTTGGATCGCGCCCACATCATGAGCATTGAGAGGAATGCACCTGGCCATTGGGGAAGCAAGAAAAGCCTAGCTCTGTAAGGCATTGATGCAAATGATCTGATGACAAAGGGGGCGTGCAATGAAGATGTCATATCCACCACATGTGCCAAGAACACAAAATCGGGCGCCCTACTTGACTTACCTACATATATATATGTTATATGTGTATTAGAACGGTTGTTTATGAAAGTCATATAGAATACATTATACCGTTCATGTTTTATTCTCATTTTAAAAAGTTATTTTAAATTAAGAAGAGTTAATTACTGTTTTCGTCCCTGTGGTTTATCAAAAATCACTATTTCAGTCCATTAGTTTAAAAATTATGATTTCAGTCCCTGTGGTTTCACTTTCGTAACCATTTCAGTCCACCTCGTAACCATTTCAGTCCCTGTACTTAATAGAATAATGGATTGAAATTGTTACGAAAGTGAAACCAAAGGGACTGAAATGGTTACGAAAGTGAAACCAAATGGACTGAAATGGTTACGAAAGTGAAACCACAGGGACTGAAATGGTTACGAAAGTGAAACCACAGGGAGTGAAAAGGCAATTTTTAAACTAATGGACTGAAATAGTGATTTTTGACAAACGACAGGGACGAAAACAATAATTAACTCTATTAAGAAACATAATATAATTTAGAGTAAATTACGTTTTTGACGCCTGTGGTTATATCACTTTTACTATATTAGTCTAAAATAAGAATTTTTAACATATCAGCCCCCATGGTCTCTATAACTAACCATTTTGGCTCCCATGATCTCTAGACTTAGGGGCCAAAATGGTTAGTTATAGAAACCATGGGGGCATATATGTTAAAAATTCTTATTTTTGGCTAACATAGTAAAATGATATAATAACAGCGGCCAAAACGTAATTTACTCTATAATTTAATATTTAAGATTCAATACAAATAGTACAATTGTCCTATGGGGACGTGTTTTGATTGTTTTCTATCTTAATTAATGCATGCACACCCTACGTCCCTGCACTTTATAAAAGTCAAACAGTACATTTGTTGTAAAATTTCAGATTGTGACTTTAAGACCTACCATGTATATCGCAATCTAACATGCATGCATGCATATATATGATGATTGTTTAATATATAAATAATGTTTAGTAAGTTACCTGCATCTAGAGTTATTTTCTTCTGTAATACCCAAGAGTTTGTGTCTAAAGTGTTCCAAATGGCATCATAGAGAGGCATAAACAGGCAATAGTTGGTCTTCATCTTACTGTGGTGTATGCTGTAGTAACTGCCAAAATAAATAAATAACAAAATACATAATGATATTCCAATTGAATAGTTAGAACTTTTTTTTAGAAAAAGCCAAACTTTTATTATTCAATTAAGTACCAAAAAGTCGAAAAACAAAGTTCAGGGTCCACTCTAGTAGGGAGCCCGAATTTTTATTATATATTTTTTAAAATATACATATATTTTAGGACCTATTTTTTCTACTCGTGCTAGGCCTCTGGATTTTCAGAGATTGCCAGAGGACGCCTCTAATGAAGTTCGAGCTAAAGCATATTTTAAAAAAATGTGTAAAAAAGGTAGATTTTTTTGAACGGCAAAGATTACATAAACACTCCTCCTAAATTACATCAATTCCACCCCATGTCAGAATTTGAACCCTGATCTTTCCCCAAGAGACACAAAGCCTCTACCACCCCCACCAAAGTGGTGATGGCGTGTAAAAAGGTAGATAAAATAGCATTTATGTGTGTTTAAAAATATCATCGTAACATTAAATAAGAAAATACAATGAACATAGTTGTTGAAATTTCTGTAAAATGTTATAATTATTTTCACCAAACCACTACTAAATAAAGGCTGCCAATCTTGACCATTAAACGTCAGTATTTCTTCTAGAAATACAATTATTATTATTACTAACCTATTAAATTTCTTCTAGAAATACAATTATTATTATTAACCTATTAGGTTGGCAAAACATACGCAATCCTTTCTAAAATTTTACCGTAGCCAGTAACATCAAATCAATATGTATTTTTGGCTTTTAGTGTGAAAAGATAAAGGATAATAGTGATGTGCAAGTTAGGACTACATTGTACAACAAATAATAGAATAGAAGTGACTACATCTTGCTTAACTCTCTATTAGGGTGAGGGGGGCACTCCCCTAAGAGGGGAGTCCCCTCTCTTACGCATAACCAATCCTCGTGTGCCACGTCAACTCCCCTCTTAAACTCCCCTAACACTCTAAATTGATGGCACCACTCCCCTCTTAACTCCCTTTGTTTTTTTATTATTAAAAAAAAAAAAAAAAAAAAAAGAAAACTTTTGATTGGTTGGAAAAAGGCTGGGCCCACCACTCTCTCCTTCTTCTTCGCGGTGAACTCCCACCGAACATGGTCCCCGATTTGCCTCACCGCACCAACGGCGGCGGTGTTCCCGCTAGGTGACTTGGGTCACCGAAAGGGGTCACCGCTTGTGCCCCGCTCACCCTTATCAATTAATTAGGTCAAAATGATATTCCTATATAGCTTCATCATAAGCTAGTGGAACAAATGTTTGTTGTTAGATAACTGAACTTTAAACTACATTCAGATATCTTAATATATTAGGAGGCGGGCCACTCAAACCTTGCCCTCGGGTACCCCTTACTCGCAGGCCAAAACACCGCCGCCGGTCCTGTGGTTAAGGCCTGGCAGGTAGGGGGTGGGTTGGGTGGTTGCCGCTTGACTTTGTTGATTTTGTGTGTAAGTGTCATAAAAAAGGGAGAAGGTATTTTAGGATAGTGGTACCACAATTTAAGGTAATGGATGGTCAAAATAACATGGCCGGACTTAGGGTATATGAGGCCCCTTCCCCCTAAAAATGAGTTAGAATATTTTTTAAATACAACATAAAAAAGTATATTGACTTTTTCATGGTATAACATTTTTAATATCGATATAAATTACATAGTATGATAAAATAACTTACGATGGGGTGTAGAGAATATATTTAAAGATTGGAAAGCGGTCGAAAATCCAATGAGGCATGATCTCAACGTTTGAATGGCCGAAACATCGTAACAAATCAAAGACAAGAACATAGCCAAATATTATGGTTTTCGATCCGTAACCAGACAAACTACAACCAAGTATCGGTAGTCCAAGCACAGTGGTAACTAATAACTCCTCTAAGAATGTGGTGCTTCCAACTGCAACAAAACTAATTATAATTAGTACACAAAGCATCTAACCGTATAACATCACAAGTGTTTTCGTACTTATGTGTCATGTTACTTTAATATATTTCGAGTGCACGACCCACATTGTCGTTTTATTAAAGTTTTGTTCTTGTCGGGTTGTGGAAACGGGTCCAAACCATCAAATGAGAATCATGTTTAACGTTATACGAAACAAGCATTGAAAATACAATCTTTAAGCATTGAATGATGTTCATCCCCCAATTTGTACACACAAACAAGAGTTGTATCCTTTAATTAAAGTACAAATATGTCGAGTTTTGGACCATCGACAAATAGAAGTCGCTCGAGCTTATCGCATTATCAATGTACAAGAAAATGTGGTAAACTATCAAGATTCATTACATGATCAAGAATCGTTCAATAGGTTTTTTTAAGAAAGTTTTTTAAATGTTTTTGTCCATATTCTTGAGAAAAATATTTATTCATTACAATATAATATAATTTTGATCATAAATGAAGGAAGATGGGGTTATGAATGCCATTACCTGTGACAGGTTGAGGTACAGTTGATGAATGGTGTAAAGAATGATAAGGGGTAAAAAGGTAATTTCCATGTAAGAATCTATGCACCCAATAGTAAAGTGGTTCTGAAACAAGCACATGCATCACAACAATGGTAACAAGCCCTTTGGTTTCCCAGACAGGCAAGTTGGCAAAATTATGAGGGAACATGCAAATACATGATGAAGCTATCAAAGCTTGCAATATTATGAAATTGTCCCTGAAAATAAAACTTTCATCAAAACAAATGCAAACCCATTAAAGAATTTTGTAAAGTAAGCTAAAAAAAAACTTACCAGTCCCATTCTTTGTCGATTTGGTCAAAGTCAACGCTGTGCTGAATAATGCGACGATTTCGAGTGAGCCAAAGCATGTTACAAAAATTAGTATACCATGCATATAGATGAAATCTAAGAATGGTTATCAAGAGAAGGTGGAACCACCAATTGCTTGCAAGATCATCATCTGCTTGTAGTCTTGAATACAAAACTTTCCCAACCAACGGTCCAAGTAACATATACTAGAGTTTCATCAAAAGTTTTGAGTTAGCAAGATCATATAATTGTGTTTTTTGTTTTGTGAAAATGAAATGAATAATGTAATTACCTTGAAAATTCCGAGATTTTCCCAAGGCCATGAAGAAAAGGGAGCAGTCTTCGGCATTATCACTAGCCGAATGAAAAATCTAACCCGAATCGATGCAAATTAGTATAGGTTCGTGTGACAGTTGGATCGAACCCGTGTCTATTTTTCACTCTAGAAAACTTCTTGCTGTAATTGCAAAACAGATGTATGCATATGCTATTATGCTACTAGCTCAATATGCAAGACACCAAAGAGGTTTAGAGAGAGACCACAAAATGGTGTTTTGGGTTATTTTGTTTTGTGAGCAAAATAAAGTGAAAAGAAAGAGATTATATAGGGAATAAGAAATGCAATATGGGCCCATATGCATTTGTGAAATGGGCAAGATTAGGTATCAACATGGGCTAGCATAGTGGGGCGGGAGGGGGCGACCGATCCCCTGAAATTTTCGCTCAGTAGTGAAAAATATATAGTTTTCGCATAGAAATTTTTTGGTATACACGTTTTTGACCCCCCCCCCCCCCCCCCCGCGGGTTTTATAGAAATTTTTTGGTATATACGTTTTCGACCCCTCAATCGGAAATCTCAAGCTTCGCCACTGGGTATCAATGAACTATTAGATGAGGAAAACTGAAAGAATTGTAATCATCATCAAAATTAGGTGAAAAAGCTGAAAGAATTCTAATCATCAGCAAAATTACATTTTTGTCGTTAAGGAACTCTAGGTTTAGTTAATAACTATAATTGTACTTTACATGTATATTTTATTTATTATTATTAGTACAAGTTAAAATCAACAGTAAAGTGCATTTTGCATCTATATGGTTTGATGTGAAAATGAACATGCGTACCCCCAATGCAAATTTAAGTCTTTGTGGTTTTGTGGTTTGAAAAACGCTACATAATGCGTGCTTGGTGACAATTTTGTTAGTTTTTGACACTTGAATGACTATATTATCCTTATATCCTATTAGTTTGGGTTCCCGTGGTTTAAAACCTGTTATTCTTTTAGTCCCTGAGCTTGACAGTATTTTACCCACCAAATCTAAATACAAGTCTTTCAATCTGTGTCCCTATGGTTTTTAATATGTATCAAAATCTGTCTCTAAGGTTTTAAAATGTATCAAAATCCTATTTCAAATGCGTATTAAGGTAAACTGTTTGCGATTATGAAAACATATTCTGTAAGTTACCTTAAAATTTACATTTTTAAATATATAGCGCATTAATCATAAGTTATGATTACATCAAAAGTTAGATAATCTACAAACAACTAGATCAAAAGTTACATTATCCAAACACCTACTCGATCCTATCATCTTCTTTTTCTTCCCTGCTTCTCTGCTCGTACCTTTAATCCAAAGTCATGTTGTTCCAGAACCTCGATCAAGACCACCCGGATGTGAAGGGCGACGTGGCTCAACATACTGGTGACCCTAATCCTGGCTACAAATGTTCAAATCAGTTGTATAAAGTTAAATTTTTCAAAATAACTACACTACTCAAAAACTAATTGATGTATTGTAAAACACACACTTTGATCCTATGTATTTTGTATAGTTTAGTAATTAATTAGAGTCGTTTTTTAGTGTTGTATATTTTACTAGTTTTATATTGCTACAGGTCCCGGGGCAAAAACAAAGAAGAAACGAGCTTTAAATGATACGGGAGCTGAAACTAAATTTCAAGGGACTAAAAAGGTCATAAAGTGAAAGGTTGTTTAAAATTAGTCCATTAAAGGCGAAGGACTATTATTGCAATATGTCAAAACTTGGAATTAAAAAAAAGATGATGTTGTTGACCGAGAAGATACAACAATTCATTATGACATGTTAAAATAAAGAGTTAAATGCTGGTTTGGGCTATTTTGCCAGTTTAGTCCAAAGTTTTCATTTTTAACCTGTGGGTCCAAAAAGGTTTCACAGTTGCCATTTTAGTCCACTTGGTTAACTTCATCCATTTTTTTGTTAACGAGAAGGCCAATTTGGTTATTTTGTATGTAATTCTGTTAACTAAAAGGGCAATTCAGCCATATAAAATGACCGAATTGGCCTTCTCGTTAATAGAAAAAATGGATGAAGTTAACCCAATGGACTAAAATGGCAACTGTGAAACCTTTTTGGACCCACATGTTAAAAATGAAACCTTTGGACTAAACTGGCAAAATAGCCCAAACCACAGGAACTAAAATGGCATTTAACTCTAAAATAAATGAGAAATTACGAAAATGGCATAAATGAATTTCTAAATTAGCATCAGATTATATAAATGAATTAAATTAGCATCAGATTATATTTATTTTCTTTGATGTATGGGCATCGAATAGACATGTGCTTTGGCCCATCACAATACATACACCTCAAGCAACTAAATCGAATATTATTTTTTGGGGGCTGACGACAGGAAAAAGAAAAGGAGTTCATATATATATATAGGGTAGGGATCCTGTACATTAATATCGAAGTGTTAGAAGTGTATTATAACACTATATAACACCATATAAATACCGTGTAACACCATATAACACTATGTAACACTATATAACAATATATAACACTATATATCTATCATAGACATACTATCATACAAAATATAGTGTTACGTAGTGTTATATGGTGTTACATAGTGTTATACGGTATTTATATGTTGTTATATATAGTGTTATAATACACTTCTTACGCTACTGGGTTAATGTACAGGATCCTCAAACTATATATATATATATATATATATATATATAGGTTCATTGGGGAACACTAAAAAAGTAAGGAACATGGGCATTTTTGTCCAAAAAAAAAATCTAATACGCTACCATATTCAAACAAAAACCTTCCACACAGTTTGAAACCCTAGCTTCTCTCTGAGTCACCGTCATACGCCGCCACCATCACCACCATAAACCACCACCACCACTACAATACGCCACCAGCATCAACGAACGCAAACATTAAACGCCACCAGCAACAACCACGGCAATTTAATAGAAGGTCTACCACCATCCGTGTTCAATTTTTCAGATTTCGGCTGAGATTTTTCGAATCTACATTAATAATCTACATATTTTTCAGAGCTGCTTGCGAAAAACTATTACAAAACTTTAGTTGTTGTCGATTTTGACTGAGATCTATGCAAAATTAGTTTCTAGGGTTTCAGATCTTAAATCTCAGTTTAAAGGTATCATCTATTTGCGAATATCAATTAAGTTTTATTTAATTTAACCTGATTATATGAAATTATGATTATATGTATATTTATGTTTCTGTTTTGTAGCTTTTTTAGAAAAAAAAAAATTTGTTTTAACATGTTAATAATTTTTAATTAAATTTGATTTATATAGAGATGTGTTATATATATAACATTTTAAATAACATTCTATGTACGTTTCATTCTTTTCATTGATTCTTTGCAGTTTAACCTCTAGATTTTGCTCTTAAGTTGATTTAGTTGTGTGTAATTTCATTATTCTAATTGCAGTTAATATACTTTGATGTGTGTGTATGTGCAATTTGATTTTATGTTTATTATGATTCTCTGAAAATGCCTGATGTTTTTATTGATGTTGTTGTTAGTAATGCATCATTATGCGCGCTTAATGCACGCATTTTAAAACAAAGTTAAGTGTTAACTGTATTGTCTAACTGTTTGATTAATATGTTATATTAATCAATGGGAGAAGAAGTGAGAATAACCAACTATGACGTCAGCAACGACGACGATGACGATCGACTTTCAGAGTGGTTGCTAGGGTTACCTACCGTCCATGATCTGATGCCGTTGTCGCAGTCGCTGGTTCCGGCGGAGCTAGCAACGGCGTTCAGCATCTCGCAAGTACCTCACCTGAGCATGATTGACGTCAATCGCGCTTCGCAGAACACTTTATCAAATCTGAAAAAATCATTCAATAACGGTTTTTCCAACGGTTTGTTTAACGGCTTTAAGTCGTTTGGTGAGGAGAGAGCTAATGAAATGTTTATCGAAGGTGAGGAAACAGTTGATCTGACCGGAGACGGTTCGGATTTGAGGAAATTGAGGCGAGTTGACAGTGGCAATGGTGGCGGTGGTGGAGAGGAAGCTGATTCGTCGTCTAGGACGTCGAAACGACCGCGTTTAGTGTGGACACCACAATTGAACAAGCGGTTTGTGGATGTTGTGGCGCATTTAGGTGTGAAAAACATGGTTCTGAAAACGATTATGCAGTTGATGAATGTTGAAGGATTGACACGTGAGAATGCGTCTAGTCATTTGCAGAAGTATAGGTTGTATTTGAAGCGGATGCAGGGGTTGTCGAATGAAGGACCTTCGTCTTCGGATCATTTGTTTGCGTCGACTCCTGTTCCGCAGAGTTTACTGGAGTCTAGTGGGAATGGGAATAATGTGCAAATTCCAATGCCTTATCCGCCTCACATGGTGCCTATGCCTTACACGCAGCAGCCACAGATGGTGCAGGCGTTTGAGTCGCATTCGCATCCGTTTAATATGATGATGCAGCAAAGGGATTGGTCTGGGAATAAATATTCTTATGAGCACCGTATGACTAATGATAAATAGAAAATATATGTAATGTTAAATGGATATTTATCCAACCAAAAAGAGGGGTAACTATTTAACTAATGCAACTTTTTTTTAGTTTATACCAAGTATGATTAGCTTGAGTTATTATTATTTTGCCCATTTTCAGTGAGTAAGATAGATGTCTTGATGAATCATATATTGCTTAATATTATAATTTATCATTTGTTTATTAACTTTGTACTAGTATAACTGTTTGATTAATATGTTCATGCAATAATTTCAGATGATGTTGTTGACATGCTTCTTAAGAATGTCACCTCTGTCAAATATTGAATTTTAATTGACTTAAAACCTGAGAAAAGTGTCATTAACATATTATGTGCATGTTTTTATTCTGTTACCTTAGTCGATTAGCAATGTTCGGGCTTGGGCTCGTTTACTAAATGAGTTTGTTTTTAGGCTCGGGCTCGAGCTTGTTTAAGCTCGGCTCATTCAAGATTTTTTCGAGCTGAGCTCAAGTATCTCAGCTCGTTTGCACCCCTATTGGGAACCCTCGTATTAGAGGGCTAATGGCACTGCTTATTAGGTCTCTAGCATGTGACAACCCAATATTTAGCAAACCGCGTCCGTAATCTTATAAGGCCGAGTGTAGTGAGTGATAGTTGTAGTTCCTATTTAATTATACGGTATATGTAGTGCCCTCCTCTTTGTGTTCATTTTTTTTTAATTTAGGGCAGCTTCTAACTGATGCGATTAAGATGTTTTTGGGTTTGTTCATAACTAAATGGGTCAAATTCTGGACTGGATAATGCTGGTATGGTGAGTGTACTTTTGATACGTGGAATACATGTTGAATTTTCAGCAGCAGGCTAAAAGATACATGTTAAATGAGCGTTTTCCTTGATCAACTAAACTCGATTGAAAATTATTTGACCAAACATGTTAAAATAATTTTTGTACGATAAACTTTAACATGTTAAATGATAGTTTGCGTTGATCAACTAGGTGCGATTCAACTTTATTTAACCAAATTATATATTGAATTTCGGCCTAGAGTTCAAAATACTTAAATAAAGTTTTGTGTGTAGTCTATGCGGGCCCAAAATAATAAAATAAATTAATTTAACATGTTAAAAAAACGTTTGCATTGATCAACTAAACTTAATTTGACTTTATTTGAACAAACATATTAAAATAAGTTTTGTACAATAAACATTAACATGATGAAAGGTTGACTTGTTCTACTAGGTTTGATTTAAATTTATTTGACCAAATTATATATTAAATTCTGGATAAGAGTTTAAAATACTAAAATAAAGTTTTGTATGGAGTTTATGCGTGCTCAAAATATTAAAATAAATTAATTTAACATGTTAAAGAAAAGTTTGCATTGATCAACAAAACTTGATTTGACTTTATTTGACCAAACATGTTAAAATAAATATTGTACCATAAACTTTAACAAGTTAAATGAGAGTTTGCCTTGATCTACAAGGTTCAATTTTACTTTATTTGACCAAATTATAAATTAAATTTTGGATTAGAGTTTAAAATACTAAAATAAAGTTTTGTGTAGAGTTTATGCTAGCTAAAAATCTTAAAATAAATAAATCTAACATGTTAAATGAGCGTTTACATTGATCAACTAAACTCGATTCGAATTTATTTTACCTAACATGTTAAGATAAATTTTGTACGATAAACTTTAAAATGTTAAATAAGAGTTTGCATTGATCAATTAGGTACGGTTTAACTTTATTTAACCAAATTATAAATTGAATTTCGGCCTAGAGTCCAAAATATAAAAATAAAGTTTTGTGTGTAGTTTATGTGTGCTCAAAATATTAAAATAAATTAATTTAACATGTTAAAGAAAAGTTTGCTTTGATCAACTAAACTTGATTCGACTTTATTTGATCAAACATGTTAAAATAAGTTTTGTACAATGAACTTTAACATGTTAAATGAGAGTTTTCATTGATCTACAAGGTTCGATTTAACTTTATTTGACCAAAATATAAATTAAATTTTGGATTAGAGTTTAAAATACTAAAATAAAGTTTTTGATAGAGTTTATGCTGGCTAAAAATATTAAAATAAATAAATCTAACATGTTAAATGAGCGTTTACATTGATCAACTAAACTCGATTTGAATTTATTTGACCAAACATGTTAAAATAAGTTTTGTTCGATAAACTTTAAAATGTTAAATGAGAGTTTGCCTTGATCTACAAGGTTCGATTTAACTTTATTTGACCATATTATATATTAAATTTTTTAATAGAGTATAAAATACTAAAATAAAGTTTTTTGTGAAGTTTATGCGGGCTTAAAATATTAAAATAACTTAATTTAACATGTTAAATGAGCGTTTACGTTGATCAACTAAACTCGATTGAAAATTATTTGACGAAACATGTTAAAATAATTTTTGTACGATAAATTTTAACATCTTAAATGAGAGTTTACGTTGATCAACTAGGTACGATTCAACTTTATTTAACCAAATTATATATTGAATTTCGGACTAAAGTTCAAAATACTTAAATTAAGTTTTGTGTGTAGTCTATGCGAGCTCAAAATAATAAAATAAAATAATTTAACATGTTAAAAAGACGTTTGCATTGATCAGCTAAACTTGATTTGACTTTATTTGAACAAACATATTAAGATAAGTTTTGTACAATAAATTTTAACATGATGAAAGGTTGACTTGTTCTACTAGGTTCGATTTAAATTTATTTGACCAAGTTAAATATTAAATTCTGGATAAGAGTTTAAAATACTAAAATAAAGTTTTGTATGGAGTTTATGCGGGCTCAAAATATTAAAATAAATTAATTTAACATGTTAAAGAAAAGTTTGCATTGAGCAACTAAACTTGATTCGACTTTATTTGACCAAACATGTTAAAATAAGTTTTGTACAATAAACTGTAACACGTTAAATAAGAGTTTGCCTTGATCTACAAGGTTCAATTTAACTTTATTTGACCAAAATATAAATTAAATTTCGGTTAGAGTTTAAAATACTAAAATAAAGTTTTGTGTAGAGTTTATGCTGGCTAAAAATATTAAAATAAAAAAAATCTAACATGTTAAATAAGCGTTTACATTGATCAACTAAACTCGATTTGAATTTATTTGACCAAACATTTTAAGATAAGTTTTGTATGATAAACTTTAACATGTTAAATGAGAGTTTAAATTTATCAACTAAGTGTGATTCAACTTTATTTAACCAAATTATATATTGAATTTCGGCGTAGAGTCCAAAATATTAAAATAAAGTTTTGCGTGTAGTTTATGCGGGCTCAAAATATTAAAATAAATTAATTTAACATGTTAAAGAAAAGTTTGCATTGATCAACTAAACTTGATTCGACTTTATTTGACCAAACATGTTAAAATTAGTTTTGTACAATAAATTTTATTATGTTAAATGAGAGTTTGCCTTGATCTACTAGGTTCGATTTAACTTTATTTGACCAAATTATATATTAAATTTTGGATTAGGATATAAAATACTAAAATAAAGTTTTGTGTGGAGTTTAAGCGGGCTTAAAATATTAAAATATATAAATTTAACATGTTAAATGAGCGTTTACATTGATCAACTAAACTCGATTGAAATTTATTTGACCAAACATGTTAAAATAATTTTTGTACGATAAAATTTAACATGTTAAATGAGAATTTGGGTTGATCAACTAGGTGCGATTCAACTTTATTTAACCAAATTATATATTGAATTTCGGCCTAGAGTTCAAAATACTTAAATAAAGTCTTGTATGTAGTCTATGCGGCTCAAAATAATAAAATACATTAATTTAACATGTTAAAAAAACGTTTGCATTGGTCAGCTCAACTTAATTTGACTTTATTTGAACAAACATATTAAGATAAGTTTTGTACAATAAACTTTAACATGACGAAAGTTTGACTTGTTCTACTAGGTTCGATTTATTTGACCAAATTATATATTAAATTCTGGATAAAAGTTTAAAATACTAAAATAAAGTTTTATATGGAGTTAATGCAGGCTAAAAATATTAAAATAAATTAATTTAACATGTTAAAGAAAAGTTTGCATTGATCAACTAAACTTGATTCGTCTTTATTTGACCAAACATGTTAAAATAAGTTTTGTACAACAAACTTTATGATGTTAAATGAGATTTTACCTTGATCTACTAGGTTCGATTTAACTTTATTTAACCAAATTATAAATTAACTTTTGGATTAGAGTTTAAAATACTAAAATAAAGTTTTGTGTAGAGTTTATGTTGCCTAAAAATATTAAAATAAATAAATCTAACATGTTAAATTTAGAGCGTTTACATAGATCAACTAAACTCGATTCGAATTTATTTGACTAAACATTTTAAGTTAAGTTTTGTACGATAAACTTTTACATGTTAAATGAGAGTTTAAATTGATCAACTAGGTGTGATTCAACTTTATTTAACCAAATTATATATTGAATTTCGGCGTAGAGTCCAAAATATTAAAACAAAGTTTTGTGTGTAGTTTATGCTGGCTCAAAATATTAAAATAAATTAATTTAACATGTTAAAGAAAAGTTTGCATTGATCAACTAACTTGATTCGACTTTATTTGACCAAACATGTTAAAATAAGTTTTGTACAATAAACTTTATCATGTTAAATAAGAGTTTGCCTTGATCTACTAGGTTCGATTTAACTTTATTTGACCAAATTATATATTAAATTTTTAGAGTATAAAATACTAAAATAAAGTTTTGTGTAGAGTTTATGCGGGCATAAAATATTAAAATAAATAAATTTAACATGTTAAATGAGCGTTTACATTGATCAATTAAACTCGATTGAAATTTATTTGACCAAACATGTTAAAATAATTTTTGTACGATAAACTTTAACATGTTAAATGAGAGTTTGCGTTGATCAACTAGGTGCGATTCAACTTTATTTAACCAAATTATATATTGAATTTCGGCCTAGAGAGAGTTTAAATTGATCAACTAGGTGTGATTCAACTTTATTTAACGAAATTATATATTGAATTTCGGCGTAGAGTACAAAATATTAAAACAAAGTTTTGTGTGAAGTTTATGCGGGCTCAAAATATTAAAATAAATTAATTTAACATGTTAAAGAAAAGTTTGCATTTATCAACTAAACTTGATTCGACTTTATTTAACCAAACATGTTAAAATAAGTTTTGTACAATAAACTTTATCATGTTAAATAAGAGTTTGCCTTGATCTACTAGGTTCGATTTAACTTTATTTGGCCAAATTATATATTAAATTTTGGATTAGACTATAAACTACTAAAATAAAGTTGTGTGGAGTTTATGCGGGCTTAAAATATTAAAATAAATAAATTTAACATGTTAAATGAGCGTTTACATTGATCAACTAAACTCGATTGAAATTTATTTGACCAAATATGTTAAAATAATTTTTGTACGATAAACTTTAACATGTTAAATGAGAGTTTGCGTTGATCAACTAGGTGCGATTCAACCTTATTTAACCAAATTATATATTGAATTTCGGCCAAGAGTTCAAAATACTTAAATAAAGTTTTGTGTGTAGCCTATGCGGGCTCAAAATAATAAAATAAATTAATTTGACATGTTAAAAAAACGTTTGCATTGAACAGCTAAACTTGATTTGACTTTATTTGAACAAACATATTAAGATAAGTTTTGTACAATAAACTTTAACATGATGAAAGGTTGACTTGTTCTACTAGGTTCGATTTATTTGACCAAATTATATATTAAATTCTGGATAAAAGTTTAAAATATTAAAATAAAGTTTTAATTGGAGTTAATGCAGGCTAAAAATATTAAAATAAATTAATTTAACATGTTAAAGAAGAGTTTGCATTGATCAACTAAACTTGATTCGACTTTATTTGACCAAACATGGTAAAATAAGTTTTGTGCAACAAACTTTATGATGTTAAATGAGAGTTTACCTTGATCTACTAGGTTCGATTTAACTTTATTTAACCAAACTATAAATTAACTTTTGGATTAGAGCTTAAAATACTAAAATAAAGTTTTGTGTAGAGTTTATGCTGGCTAAAAATATTAAAATAAATAAATCTAACATGTTAAATTTAGAGCGTTTACATAGATCAAGTAAACTCGATTCGAATTTATTTGACCAAACATTTTAAGATAAGTTTTGTACGATAAACTTTTACATGTTAAATGAGAGTTTAAATTGATCAACTAGGTGTGATTCAACTTTATTTAACCAAATTATATATTGAATTTCGGCGTAGAGTCCAAAATATTAAAACAAAGTTTTGTGTGTAGTTTATGCGGGGCTCAAAATATTAAAATAAATTAATTTAACATGTTAAAGAAAAGTTTGCATTGATCAACTAAACTTGATTCGACTTTATTTGACCAAACATGTTAAAATAAGTTTTGTACAATAAACTTTATCTTGTTAAATAAGAGTTTGTCTTGATCTACTAGGTTTGATTTAACTTTATTTGACCAAATTATATATTAAATTTTGGATTAGAGTATAAAATACTAAAATAAAGTTTTGTGTGGAGTTTATGCGGGCTTAAAATATTAAAATAAATAAATTTAACATGTTAAATGAGCGTTTACATTGATCAACTAAACTCGATTGAAATTATTTGACCAAACATGTTAAAATAATTTTTGTACGATAAACTTTAACATGTTAAATGAGATTTTGCTTTGATCAACTTGGTGCTATTCAACTCTATTTAACCAAATTATATATTGAATTTCGGACTAGAGTTCAAAATACTTGAATAAAGTTTTGTGTGTAGTCTATGCGGGCTCAAAATAATAAAATAAATTAATTTAACATGTTAAAAAACGTTTGCATTGATCAGCTAAACTAGATTTGACTTTATTTAAACAAACATATTAAGATAAGTTTTGTACAATAAACTTTAACATGATGAAAGGTTGACTTGTTCTACTAGGTTCGATTTAAATTTATTTGACCAAATTATATATTAAATTCTGGATAATATTTTAAAATACGAAAATAAAGTTCTATATGGAGTTAATGCAGGCTAAAAATATTAAAATAAATTAATTTAACATGTTAAAGAAAAATTTGCATTGATCAACTAAACTTGATTCGACTTTATTTGACCAAACATGTTAAAATAAGTTTTGTACAATAAACTTTATGATGTTAAATGAGAGTTTACCTTGATCTCTACTAGGTTCGATTTAACTTTATTTAACCAAATTATAAATTAACTTTTGGATTAGAGTTTAAAGTACTAAAATAAAGTTTTGTGTAGAGTTTATGCTGGCTAAAAATATTAAAATAAATAAATCTAACATGTTAAATTTAGAGCGTTTACATTGATCAACTAAACTCGATTCGAATTTATTTGACCAAACATTTTAAGATAAGTTTTGTACGATAAACTTTTACATGTTAAATGAGAGTTTAAATTGATCAACTAGGTGTGATTCAACTTTATTTAACCAAATTATATATTGAATTTCGGCGTAGAGTCCAAAATATTAAAATAAAGTTTTGTGTGTAGTTTATGCGGGCTCAAAATATTAAAATAAATTAATTTAACATGTTAAAGAAAAGTTTGCAGTGATTAACTAAACTTGATTCAACTTTATTTGACCAAACATGTTAAAATAAGTTTTGTACATTAAATTTTATCATGTTAAATAAGAGTTTGCCTTGATCTACTAGGTTCGATTTAACTTTATTTGACCAAATTATATATTAAATTTTGGATTAGAGTATAAAATACTAAAATAAAGTTTTGTGTGGAGTTTATGCGGGCTTAAAACATTAAAATAAATAAATTTAACATGTTAAATGAGCGTTTACATTGATCAACTAAACTCGATTGGAATTTATTTGACCAAACATGTTAAAATAATTTTTGTACGATAAACTTTAACATGTTAAATGAGAGTTTGCGTTGATCTCACCCGGATCACTCGTGATCTAGGAAACCACGGTGACACAAGACGTACCTTGCGATTAATAAAAACTAAAATATTAGTTAACCAATATAACTCGTTGTGCTTACACTGGATGCAAACTGTAAAGTTGAAAAATTGCATAGGTTGTTTGGCATTTCATTTAGGTGATGTATATTATAAGATTACATGTATGCAGTTAGTAAAAATATTTATTTAACATGTTAAGAAAATATTTCATATTAATTATAATTATTCGCAATGGTATATTTTCGAGAAAGCTCATAACCTTCTACGAGGTGATGTATCTCCGATCAATACAAACGTTTGTTTAACATGTTAAATCTTAGTTGATAGTGTTATTAGGCTTGACAAACCTCACACCGTACCTGGGAGGACGGGCGTGAACTAATGACCTTAACCACATGGCCAATGTCGATAGGCATTGATAAAGGCAAACAAACAGACGTCACTTCGGTATCGAGTTTATTATTGGCATGCCTTTAAACTAAACATTTACCAACTTTGCGTTAAACAAAACTGTGAACTCGCCAGCTTTATGCTTATACACTTTTTCTGCATGCTTGCAGGTCGTTAGACGATTTCTTGAAGCGAAGCTTGCAATCGGAGGAGCTGTGGATGTCATGGGTCGTGCCGTTATTAATATATTTGATGTGATGCTATGTTTTGCGAACAAGTTGCTTTCAAATACTTAGAACAATTTCAAATGCTTCTGCTGAACGTATTTTGTTTTAAACAAATGTTTTGAATTACACTTTTCACGTTGAATGAGATTTCGAGTTTATTATATTACTATTAGTTTAGTGTGATTAGTTGCTATATCCTGGTACGTCACACGCCTCGCGGTGTAATCAGCATGTGGTATTTTGGGGGTGTGACTCCACACCAAACTTTATTTTAATATTTTGAATTATAATCCAAAAATTAATATACAATTTGGTCAAATAAAGGTTAATCGAATCTAGTTGATTAATGCAAACTCTTGTTCAACATGTCAAATTTATTTATTTTAAGCATGCATACCTATAATCAAATGATTATGATCAAATACAAAGGATCCTAATTGTAAGAAGTGTAAGAAGGATTTATAGAGTGACAAGTGTCCAATAACCTAAAAAAACCCACTACACAAAAACTACCCCACTACAAAAAAAAAAAAAAAAAAAAAAAAAAAAACCTTAAACATCCACCACCACCAAAAACCTAAACCCCCCTCCCTCACATCAACCACCCAAAAAAAAAACATTTTTTTTGCGTAGTTGGGTGGGCGTGGGTGGTTAGTTTTTTTTAGATTTTTTTTAAGGTTTTTTTTTTGGGGTGGGGGGGTTAGGTTTTTTTAGGTTTTTGTGGGGTGGTGGGGGGTTAGGTTTTTTTGGGGTTTTTTTTGTGAGGTATAGTTTTTTTTTTGTTTTTTATTGCCCGGGTTGGGGGGTTAGGTTTTTTTTAGGTTTTTGGGGGGTGGGGGTAGGTTTTTTGGGGTTTTTTTGGTGAGGTATAGTTTTTTTTTTTTTTTTTTGCCGGGGGGGGGGGGGGGGGGTAGGTTTTTGGGTGGTGGTGGGGTGGGGGTGGGTGTTTAGGTTTTTGGTGGTGATGTAGTGTGTTTAGTTTTAGGTTATTGGACACTTGTCATTCTATAAATCCTTCTTACACTTCTTACAATTACAAGCCTTTGTAGAATAACTTGACCCTATAATCAAAATATCAACAAACAAAAACAACTATGCTACGATGAAGATTAAACTATACATGTAAACGCATTTGTTCCATGGAAAACAAAACAAAAGGAATCTCTATGCAAAATAGATAGATCAGATTTCAAGTCAACTATTTATTCGCAATCTTCATTAGTTCATCCATCGTGAAACCCCAATTTCTGTTTTCGTACTCTCGAAGAATGTGATTGGTCAAGCAAGGTGAAAGACGCGACTGCGGAGATGGCGACAATGACACCTCCACCACTATAGCTTGTTGCTTGGATGGTTTAGCGGTTACCGCCGCAAACGCACCAAGATGCATTTTTGGATCTCCTTCATATGCATTTCTACGAGACCAGTACACACCTGAAGTCACACAATCAAGCGTTTCCCGACGTATTGTAAGTCTTTCATGGAGTGTTAATACATATGACCAGCTGATTGGTTTCTAAAGCAACATCAAAGTCAATGTGGTGATGATGTAACTCTTGAACCACATGTGTTGATTTTTAAACACGAAGTGATAATACATATGACCTCCTGTTCATAGTAGATGAGAGCTTAATGATATTAGAAAACCAAATCTTATAAGTAGGATTTGATGTCATAAATTAAAACGAAAATTAATATAAACAAAGAGAATATTGCATTATATTTATAGCCTCCTAATCCAGTTCTAGTAACTTAATCTTTGTCAAAGGATCAACTTCTTTTTTAGTTCCTATACATCCTTCACCAACTGAAAGCTGCTGATTGAATACTTCTGTAGCACTAATAGACAAAACACCTGCAATGGTTCCCATGAAAGATTAGATTCACATAAAAATATAATGTTGAACGCAGATTTGTCCAGTTCCACAGTGTCATCCCAGTTGAAGAGAGCGATTCGGGCTGAATACCTGCCACGGTAGTCGATAAGTAGGGGCCGGTTAAGATGCCCACACTCCCACAGTGGTCCCCATAGGATAACGACTTTGGGACTGTTCGACGTTGGATTCTAACGCAAGCTGTCAAGAGTTCGGTCTGGTTCTCAAACAAGACAAGTAAAGCTTAGGCTGGAAGAAACAGTGCTGGAGCTTGCGCTACAAGCTCAAGTCGGGCAAGGGATGATTGATTCATTGTAATAAGGTGAAAAAGTGAAAACGACACACAACATCGCGGGCTCAACCTTTCGCTTGTGTGATATTACAAACTACTTGCCAACTCAAAATTGCAGTTGCGCCTGGCAAATAGGGTTGTAAACGAGCTGGGCCGAGTGTTGGGCTCGATCACGGCTCGTCAAAAGCTTGAGCCAACTCGTTTATTTTAAAAATTATATCTTTTTAACTTTTTTTGTATTTTTTGCACATAAGAAATGCATAAAACACTAAAACAAGTAAAACGATTTTTAGGCTACCACTTGTCCATCGTGTGAGATAAGAAACGCATAAAACACTAAAATAATAAGTACAAAAAAATTCTTAGCAAACATGAATACATCTTACTTGATCTTTAGGCCATTGTATGAGCCACAACTTCGTAGAATCTGTCGATTTGGCTCGATTATAGAAGCTCTTGAATCCTCTTGAAACTTTAGTGCAAGCATCAGGCATTACAACTCTGCTTCTGAATGTACAAAATAACAAGCAGCTTAGTAATGAAAAAATAGCATGTGTACACACCACTATTATCAAAAGGGTTCTCTTTCATGAACACCATCGGTTTCCTTAACCTAAAGTAATCTGTTAACACCATTATTATTATGTTAATACAGTATTAATAACCATATTACATATGTTAGTTATTTACATTTGAAATGGACATATATTGGCAGTTGGTCAACCTGGTACGACCCTTTTGACCCATGTATAGAAATATCCATCCCAAAACTACAAGTGTGCATCGATAAATTGGTAGAATTGTCATCTAAAGCTATTAATTAAGACTTAAACTATCTATGCACTAAAATTGAATAAGAAAATGATACAAGAAACATAGATCATGATTACAGATGCAAAAACACAAGTCAATTTCAAACTCGATCACCATCAGAAAGCATAGCATTACCGTCAGCCTCCTGGTCTTACGACGGCCCTCATCAATCCTCCTGGAACCATTTTCTTTCTCTTAAATAAAACACACAAATTTTAGAAAACAAAAACACAAAATCAAGCTGAAATAATTGCAATTAAACCTATGAGCCAAATAATTTGGGTGAAGTAAATTCATACATACATACATACAGCACAATTAGCGACTTACAAAATTGATCTGGCTTAGCATGTAAAACACTTATTTTTTACATCATAATCAGCAGCTTACAAAATCAATTAACATGTAAAACATTTTTTTACATCACAATCAGCAGCGTACAAAATCGATCGGATTTAACATGTAAAAAATATATACTTTTTACATTTAAAAAATTCGATCGTTAAGTAATTTTACATGTAACATAAAAAAATATCGCGTAAGAAATCCACGAATGCTTAAACCTAACATCAGTTTCAAATGAAAAGCATATTTTGCAAATCATACTAGATCAATTCGATCGATTTCTCAATAGTGAAGAAACATCGAAGTGGAATCATGTTAATGTTGTGGCTGGAGCTTGTTAATGCTCAATAGTTCATAGACCTAACAATTCTAACACAATCACTTTATTTAATCAAAGTACAGATTTGAAAAGTTGATGCTTAATCTACAGAAAAACATGCCAACAAAATATCTGAAAAAACCGCAATTAAAAGTCAGTTAGTGTTGTGAAGCTTATATAGTAACAAGTGAGATTTCCGAATCAAAACAATGGCTCATAAAAGGAAATAATATAGTAAATCTCTTTTGCAAAATGAACATAAAGCCTATATATGATAAAGTGTTTAATAAAAATGTTATTTAACATGTTATATCATTTTAATTTTATGATTAACAAATCTATATAAAAATCAGCATTAAATAAAAAAAATTAACATGTTAAATAATTTTTTTTTTGAAAAAAGCTACAAAATATGAACACACATCTAAAAATAATCATAACTTCATATAATGTTGTTAAATTAAATAATAAAACTTAAAAGAAAATCATAACAGATGATACCTTAAACTGAGATCTAAGTTCTACTGAAATGAGGTTTTCAGATCTGAAAACCTACAAAATAATACTCCAGAGATCTCAAACGAAATCGGTAGCGTCTATGGTTTTCTAACAGTGTTCGGAAACCAGATCTGAAAATATGTAAATTAGTACAACCTAGATGTTAGATGGATGCTAAATGGATCTATAAATGATCTGAACATCGTAAAGAAACAGAGTTAACAAATTTCTTTTTCGAAACCATTAAACTTACAAAAATCTGAAATATCTAAGCCGAAATAAAGAAATTCAACGATGATTATAAGAATTAAGTGTTCTCCGGCGATAAACACGATAGATTCCGGCCACCTAATCCGGTGATGACGGCCAAAAGATATCATCTGAGTTCTCCGGCGACGGGGACGACGGTTGAGAGCTACGCAATGCACTCTAGAAAACCTAAATCAAACTTTTAAAAAATGCCCAAACTACCCCTCCGCCTTTTTTAAGCTTTAAAAAAATTAATCTAATCTCAGCCCTTGATTAAGTTAATCCAAGGGTTCCTAAGGGGGTTCCCCTGTTCCCCACTTTTTTGGTGTTCCCCAATGAACCTCACACTATATATATATATATAGGGAGAGGATCATGAGAAAACTACATATATATGAGAAAACTAGAAAACTAACTAAAAACCACTAAAAAGGAGGGGGAGACTTTTAATGAAGGATGGGTAAAATTGAAAAAAAAAAATATATAACTTTTCAAACATTTCCCATTTCTCCATACGTTATCATTTTAAAACAAAAATGGCACCATAAGATCACAAATTTTTGTATCTTTCATTCAAGTATATTCGAGCATATTTTTTATGACATAAAAAAAGATTTATGGTGTCGTCTTGTTTTCAATACTATTATTATAGTAGTGCACATGTGCAATATAACATGTACTACAATGTTCATTACATGCTTAAAATTAGCTTTTTGAGTCTAGTTTAGCTTTTAGGGTTAGTTTTTTTGGAGGATTAGGATTAGGTTTTTGGGTGTGGGGGGGAGGGGGTTTAGGTTTTTTTTGGGGGGGTGGGGGTGGGGGGTTTAGGTTTTTTTCGGGTTTATGTTTAGGGTTTAGTTTTAGGTTTTCGGGAGGGTGGGGGTGGGGGGTTTAGGTTTTTTTTTTTTGGGGGGGGGGGGGGGGTTAGGCTTTTGGTGGGAGGGTGAATTTAGGTTTTTGGGGGGTGGGGGGGTTTAGGTTTTTGGGGGGTGTCGGTGGGGGGTGGGTTAAGTGGTTTAGGCTTTCCGTATTAGTGCATATGTGCAGTACAACCAAAAAAAAATTTTTTTTTTTTTTTTTTTTTGAAAATTTGTTTCCATACATAAAAAGTAGCGATTTTTTTATAAAAAATTATAAAAAAAAAATTGGTATGTTTTTTAGGTTTTTTAGTTAGTTTTTTAGTTTTCTCATGATCTATCCCCTATATATATATATATGAAAACCACCTCCAACTGTAAGAACCGAGAGAACCAATTTCTAACCACTAGATCAACAAGATGGATGGATGAGATTAAAAGTAGTTAATATTAATATTAAATAGTTTTTTTCTTATTATGTCTTTAATATTTTAATACAAAAGGTTAGTTTAGTAAAATTATTTTTTTTTGTCTTTTAGTCATTATTATTTTTTTATTAATTTTTTGTTTTATTATATTACTTTTTATTTTATATACAGAATTTTCTTATTAAAAACCATTTTTAAATTCAGATTTTTTAACAAAAACAACTTATTTTGCGCCCCGGTTTTTGCACGCCGGTTTTACGCCCGGCTTTTTTACCCGTCGTTTTGCACGCCGTTTTTTACGCTCGGCTTTTTCAAGCGCCGTTTTTTACGTCCCGTTTTAACGCGGCGTTTTTACGACCCGTTTTTTTAGCGGCATTTTTATGCCCCGTATTCACGCCCCTTGTTTAGGCGCCGTTTTATCACACGGTTTTCACGTTAAACTTTTTACGTTTTATGTTTCACGCATCGTTTTTAACGCGTAGTTTTTGCACGCCGTTTTTTACGCTCCGCTTTTTCAAGCGTCGCTTTTTTAACGCGCCGTTTTTTACGTCCCGTTTTAATGCGACGTTTTTTACGTCCCGTTTTTTACGCGGCGTTTTTATGCCCCATATTAACGCCCCTTGTTTAGGCGTCGTTTTATTACACGGTTTATTACACTTTTTACGTTTTACGTTAAAAATTTTACGTTTTACGTTAAAAATTTTACGTTTTACGTTAAACTTTTTATGTTTTACGTTTTAGGTTAAACTTTTTACGTTTTACGTTAAACTTTTTACGTTTTACGTTAAACTATTTACGTTTTACGTTTTTACGAAAAACGGACAGAATTTCCTCTGTTTTTGGATAAGCCGACTACTCAAGTTGTCGTTATCTTATCAAAACTCAACAATATAAACACAATATATAAAATTTCTATCAAAATGCCAAACGTAACAAGTCACTAAAGTATCGGTTCGAGCTCGGTGCGCGTTAACTAAATAAAATCTAAACTAACGTAATAATAACTCGCTACCGAACCGCAAGACCCGAACCGAAACCGAGCCGAAGCTTGACCCGAACAACTCTGAATCTGACCCGGTTTGACTGAGTCGCCGACCTGAAGCTTCCGAACCGGGTTGAACCAAACCCGCACCCACTTACCCGAAACTTGTAACAACTCTCACTAAAACTATGATTTATTATTTTATTTAGTCCAAAAGGAAACCCTAATTGAGACACCCAAGTAATTCTACACAAACCCTGAAATTTTCAGAATCAGGATTAGGGCCCCTAAAAATCAGGGGGGGTAAAACCCTAGTTACGATTATCCAAATAACTCTCTGTCAAATTCGAAATTTGAGAAACTGTTGACTCAGCAAGCCTACCCATGCACGTAGCTACCCTATGGTAGAATAGGAGGCCTCGCGTCATGCGAAGCCTAGGGCAGGACCCCTCGCGTCACGCGAGGGGGGTAAAAATTTACCTATAAATTGAGGGGTTTGGGACTGGAATCTGGGCACTGAAACGACGTTCAAACTCCAAATCTACGCTGAGTTATTGTTTAATTACTATCACAACACACACGAATCTCGAATTGCTGCCACAAAACAGGGTAATAACTCGATCGCTATTACGATTCATTTTTCGATCGATCAATGTACTCAATGGATGTTTAAGTGCTGCCCACATTAGGGTGATGCTTTGTCATTAGTCGTTAATTCGATGGATGTTTAAGCATAGCACTTTGTCATTCGTTGTGAGGGTTGATCTCGTGAGTTATCGTAAATGTTGTATTGATTACTAACCCAGTTTTGTGTGCATTATTATTTAAATTAGGTTAACAAGGCTAATCCATATACTAGACTCTGTCCGTATTAAATCTGCAATGTGAGTCATTCTCTTTTTATCAAATTTATTTACAAAAGCATGTTTATTTTCAAAAGTTATAATTACAGTGATTAAGTTTATGTAATCACCAAGTTACAGCCGGTATGTGGGGTTTTGTATACATTACTTGATAATCTTCACCATTGGGGCAGCCAAGGGGTGATATGACCATAATCACAGACACCATTGGACGAATGAGCCAATGGGTTGAGTGATAAAGTATTGTGGGTAGTTGGTTGATATAAAAAACATTGTAATTTTTCTTAATATTGTAAATTATAACAAATGTGTCGTTTTAGTAAATAGAATGATTCACTCAGTATTTCCCGCTGACAAAACCTTTTTCAAACATGTTTCAGGTGATCTGTTGTAATTCAGGAAAAGTGCTGTGGAGCATTTCAAGCTTAAGAAAGTGGCTCATTATAAAATAAAGAAATATGTTTTGTAAAATAAAGATTTCTCCATGAAATCATAGTATTGTAAATTAACGGGGTTTTATCCCGAGTTGTGAAATAAAATAATCGGTAAAATTTTAGCTTTACAACGATCCTGATGATAAACTTCCGCTGTTAAACTCAATTAAATAAATACCACGGGATTTCTGTCCCGCGGCTCCTGAAACGGGTCAAACCGGGTCAGGGGTCGTGACAGAAAAAGGTGGTATCAGAGCCACTGAGTTAAGCTAATTAAGTATTTAGAAATACTTAATTTTTCCTGATTACTATTATGTGATTATGTGTTTTATTAACTGACTATTTGTTAGTTACAGTATGGGTAGGAAAAAGCTTTCAAGCATCTATCTTAAATTAGATAGGTCATCCAACGAGAAGGGAAGTTCATCCCAAACTAAATCCTCAAAACTCCCTGCAATTCCTGAAGAAGGAATATTTGTTCGAAAAGCCCAATACGAGAAACCACTTTCTCCGAATAAAAGAAGTTTAATTTTAAAGAAAAGTCAAGAGGAAATAAAGAAAGCCCAAGAGAAGAAAGTTACAAAGGAAACCCAGAAATTAACCAGTAAAACACCTTGGGAGGACAAATTAGATGAAAAATGGGCGGATCTTTATATGCTAGCTACTGTAGCAGTAAATGCTAATATTTAAAATACCATGACTCCGTAATAGCAACCTTATCACTTACAAACCGAAATATCATCTAGTAAATAAATAAAACCTAGTATGTTTAAATTTGTTCATTTTCTTTTGTGTAAATTAGTCACAAGATATGCAATAAAATTTAAAGGTTATTTCTAAATTTTGTTATAAATTTTAACTTAGCATTTTTGTATTATACTTGTATATTAAACAGCATGAATGAGTTATCGGAAGCCCTAGAGAATCTCAACCTATACCCTGTAAATCTAGAAGTTTCTAAAGAGTTTACTGGGTATTTTCCTGATGTGGAACAACCTGTAGAATTCAGCGCTCCACCTTTGAAAAAGCCAAAACCAAAGAAAAGAAGGAAATACGTATGGGGGAGTCGTATACGTAGGAAAAAGCCAGCTACGAAACTTCCTAAAATAAACAATCCTTTAGAAAAAGGAAAAGAAATTGTAACCAGGGAAAGTTCTAGACAGCAGGAGATGGAGACTGAAGTCAAGGAAGATTCTAGGCAAATGGGAATGCAGTTTGAGGAATATTCTAAGGAAATAGAAATGGAGGTTGGAAAAGGTTCTAGACCAACTCAGATGGAAATTGGAGAAAGCTCCAAACAAAACCAGGGAATGACTTTTCAGGAGGAAATAGATTTTTTATTGACAAGCTGTGATACTATTCAGCCTGTCAATACAAATATTTTTACTCGTCCTATTGAAAATAAACTCCCTATAAATCTTGAACCAGCAATCCCAGAACCAATAGTCCACTCCCAACATTTAGGAATGGACGAATGGTGGACGAATGATTGGCAATTCCAAAACATTGTCAACAGTCCTTATTCCTTTCTTCCGCAATTCGATCCAGAACCATTACCAAATCCACCCATGAGTAACGAAAATCTGGCTGAACTTCACCATTTTGGTGAAGAATTAATGGATGCGGGAAGTAGAATTCGGGAGATAGGGGACAAATTGCTTGGAAGTATGATGAAAGGGAGCTTCGTTTTTAGGAAGACAAATGACGAGAGATAGTGGGTTGGTAAAACTGTGGTTGTGTAATAGTAATAGTAAAATCAGTATTTGTAAAATAAATAATAAAACGGTTGTATATAGAGGCATGATATAATCTATAAACTAAATAAAATTTTAGATTTTGTTTGTATATTCGTTTACGTGATTATGTGCAATTAATTGTGACATTGGATTATTTCTTTTATACTAATGATTTATCTATAAATTAATTATCAGATGGCAAACATTGATAATGAACCAGTAAATGAGGTAAATCAATCCGAGCAAATTCAGGAAGAACAATTGTTAAATAGACAAGATATAGAGGATATCGTTGCACAAGGAATAGCCAATGATATTCCAGCAATTGTTGCTGCTGTTCAAAAACCTGTTAAACCGCAATCAATCATTCCTAGTAAACGTACTCAAGGCGACAACTTTAGTAATAGTATAAAAGGAGGCGGGAATCATGTTAATAACAATAATGATCTGCAAACCCCAATTTTCAAGAAAATGAAAGCTGCAACACCTGGTTGCACTTACAAAGAATTCCTTGCCTGTAAACCAACTGAGTTTGCAGGTAACGAAGGGGCTATTGCAGCATTACATTGGTTAGAGAAAACTGAGGCAGTAATCGCTATAAGTAAATGTGCTGAGGAAGATCAAGTTATGTATGCGTCAAATCTTTTTAAAGAAGAGGCGTTAGAATGGTGGAACACTGTGATACAAGCAAAAAGAAGGATTGAGGCTTATGCCATGAAATGGGAAGAATTTAAGAGTCTTGTAGAAAGAAAATTCTGTCCCGAGTATGAAAAAGATCAAATGGCAAATAAGTTCCTAAACCATCGGATGGTTAATGTGGACTGTCGAGGATATACTTCGACATTCTTCGAATATGCTAGGGTGGTACCAACGCTGGATTCGCCAGAGCCGGTACTCATTTCTCGCTACATTTGGGGATTAATTAGTGAAATCCGCAATATCGTTAAAGCTGCGAGACCTCGCACTATTGATGATGCAGTAGAACTAGCCAACACCTTAACTGATGAACTAGTACGCACAAGGGATGAAAACAGGAAGAAGGAATTAGCTCAGAAAATTACCCAAGGATTTCGTACGGGTAATAATAGTAGTTTCAAGAAAAGAGGAACCGGGCAGTCTTCAACTCCGCCCTTTTGCAGGAATTGCAAAAGAAAACATTTTGGAAGATGTGATGTAACCTGCAATTTTTGCAAAACTATAGGGCATAGGGAAGAAAACTGCAGAAAGAAAACCATAGTTTGTTTTAACTGTGGAGAAGCAGGGCATTTTAAAACAGAATGTCCTAAATTAACCAAACCAGTAGACAACAAAACCAAGGCGACCGAAGGAGCTACTAAGAAGAATGTCAGAGCATTCCAGCTAACCACTCAAGAAGCAGAACTCATTCCAGATGTAATATCTGGTACGTTCCTAGTTCACAACGTATACGCAAAAGTATTATTTGACTCTGGTGCAAACCAAAGTTTTATCAATACTTTATTCTGTCAAGCTCTTAAGTTACCTTTAACCAACATTAGGCAGATTTTTACAGTCGAAACCGCAGAGGGGAATTCAGTTAAAATAGATCAGGTTTTGCAAAAAGTAGAAATAGAACTTTCAGGTCATAAATTTTCTACAAATCTGTTACCTATGAAATTAGCTGAATTTGATGTTGTGTTAGGAATGGATTGGTTAATAGCCAACCATGCTCAAATCATTTGTGATAAAAACTCTATAGAAATTCAAGCACCTACTGGAGAAATAATCATGATTACAGGAGATAAACCACGTAAACCCATGAAGTTCATATCAGTAATGAAAGTTGCTAGTTATGAACGAAAACAAGGAATAGTATATATGATTTCAGTAATCATTAGTACTAAGGGTAAAGAACTTAAGGAAATTCCTGTAGTCTCAGAATATCCGGACGTATTTCCAGAAGAACTACCAGGATTACCCCCAGATAGGGAAGTAGAATTTAGGATTCATCTAATTCCAGGAACTACACCGATAGCCAAGGCACCTTATCGGTTAGCACCCACCGAAATGTTAGAATTGAAAACACAATTAGATGAATTACTAAGTAAAGGATTCATACAACCTAGCTCATCCCCGTGGGGAGCGCCAGTGTTGTTTGTAAAGAAAAAGGATGGTTCCATGAGAATGTGTATTGATTATAGAGAATTGAATAAGGTTACAATTAAGAATCGATACCCATTACCTAGGATTGATGATCTTTTTGATCAACTCCAAGGAGCTAGATATTTTTCTAAAATCGATTTACGCTCCGGATATCATCAATTGAAGGTACAAGAGGAAGACATACCTAAAACTGCTTTCAGGACTAGGTATGGTCATTACGAGTTTACAGTCATGCCCTTTGGGTTAACGAATGCACCTGCAGCATTCATGGACATGATGAATAGGATCTGTAAATCGTATTTGGATAAATTTGTAATTGTATTTATAGATGATATACTTATTTATTCAAAAAGTCAGGACGAACATTGTCAGCACTTGCATGCACTCTTAACTTTGTTAAGAAAAGAAAAGCTGTATGCCAAATTCTCAAAATGTGAATTTTGGTTACAAGAAGTGCAATTCTTAGGACACATGGTGGATCATGAAGGTATTCACGTAGATCCTGCTAAAATAGAGACAATTACCAATTGGAAGGTTCCGCAAACCGCAATGGAAATTAGAAGTTTTATAGGTTTAGCTGGGTATTATAGACGGTTTATTAAGGATTTTTCCAAGATAGCTGTACCATTAACTAAGCTAACCTGTAAAGCCATTAATTTTGAATGGAGACCTAAACAAGAAGAAGCCTTTAGAATATTGAAGAAGAAATTAACAAATGCACCAATCTTAGCCTTACCAGAAGGAACTGAAGATTTTGAAGTATATTGTGATGCTTCAAAACTAGGATTGGGATGCGTGCTTATGCAACGTAAGAAGGTAATTGCGTATGCATCAAGACAATTGAAAAAGCACGAGGAAAACTATACGACTCATGATTTACAATTAGGAGCCGTAATATTTGCCCTGAAAATCTGGAGACATTATCTGTACGGAAGTAAGTTTACTGTCTATACAGACCACAAAAGTTTAAAATATATTTTTGGTCAAAAAGAGTTAAACATGAGGCAAAGAAGATGGATGGAAATCTTAAGTGACTACGACTGTGATATTCAGTATCACGAAGGAAAGGCAAATGTAGTTGCAGATGCCTTAAGTCGTAAGTATCATGAAAAACAACGACGAGTTCGTGCTCTTAGATTAAATCTACAAATAGATTTAATGGAACAAATAAAGAGTGTTCAGGAAACAGCAATCAAAGATGATGCTGAAGGAATGAAGGGACAAATAAAAGAATTAGAGCAAGGAGTTGATGGAATATGGAAATTCCACAAAAGCAGAATTTGGGTACCGAAACAGGGAGAATTAAGAAATAAGATTCTTGAAGAAGCTCATAAATCTAGATATACTATACACCCTGGAAACAATAAAATGTACCAAGATTTAAGAAAGAATTTCTGGTGGATAGGAATTAAAAAGGATATAGCTCGATATGTTTCTAAATGTCTTACTTGTTCACAAGTTAAGGCAGAACATCAGAAACCTTCAGGTCTACTACAACAATTAGAGATGCCGGTATGGAAATGGGAACTCATAACCATGGATTTTGTTACTAAGTTACCAAAAACCAGAAAAGGTAATGATGCGATTTGGGTAATTGTAGATCAATTAACCAAATCAGCTCATTTTCTACCCATGAAGGAAACCTTTAGTATGGAAAGACTGGCAAAGTTGTATGTAGATGAAGTCGTATCTCTACATGGAGTTCCACTCTCCATTGTATCAGATAGAGATAGTCGTTTCACTTCTCATTTTTGGAAAAGTTTCCAAGAAGCAATGGGAACTCGACTAAACCTAAGAACGACATATCATCCACAAACGGACGGACAAAGTGAAAGGACGATTCAAACTCTAGAAGACATGCTCAGAGCATGTGTAATAGATTTTGGTGGAAATTGGGACGATCACTTACCATTAATTGAATTCTCCTATAACAATAGTTATCATTCAAGTATTGAAACTCTCCATTCGAGGCACTTTATGGAAGAAAGTGCAGAACTCCAGTATGTTGGGCAGAAATAGGAGAAAGTCAATTATCAGGTCCAGAGATTGTGCAAGAAACTACTGATAAGATCACACAAATCAAGGAAAGACTGAAGACGGCTCGAGATCGCCAGAAGAGTTATGCAGACAATAGATGCAAGCCGTTAGAATTCCAAATTGGAGACAAAGTACTGTTGAAAGTTTCCCCTTGGAAAAGAGTTGTTAGATTCGGTAAGAAAGGAAAGCAAAGTCCAAGGTATGTAGGACCATTTCCAGTGATCCAACATATAGGACCAGTAGCTTATCGTTTACAACTACCAGAAGATTTAGCTGGGGTACATGATGTATTTCATGTATCTAATCTCAAGAAATGTCTATCAGACGAATCTTTGGTAGTACCTCTTCAAGATATAGAGGTAAATGAAAAATTAAAATTTGTTGAGAAACCTCTTCAGATAGAAGACAGAAAAGTGAAGTTTCTCAAGCACAAACGACTAGTGCTAGTTAAAGTCAAGTGGGATTCAAAGAGAGGAACTGAATACACTTGGGAGCTGGAATCAGAAATGAAGCGAAAGTATCCATACTTATTCCAGTAAATCTCGAGGACGAGATTTTTATTAAGGTGGGGAGAATGTAACAACTCTCACTAAAACTATGATTTATTATTTTATTTAGTCCAAAAGGAAACCCAAATTGAGACACCCAAGTAATTCTACACAAACCCTGAAATTTTCAGAATTTTCAGAATCAGGATTAGGGCCCCTAAAAATCAGGGGGGTAAAACCCTAGTTACGATTATCCAAATAACTCTCTGTCAAATTCGAAATTTGAGAAACTGTTGACTCAGCAAGCCTACCCATGCACGTAGCTACCCTATGGTAGAATTGGAGGCCTCGCGTCACGCGAAGCCTAGGGCAGGACCCCTCGCGTCACGCGAGGGGGGTAAAAATTTACCTATAAATTGAGGGGTTTGGGACTGGAATCTGGGCACTGAAACGACGTTCAAACTCCAAATCTACGCTGAGTTATTGTTTAATTACTATCACAACACACACGAATCTCGAATTTGTGCCACAAAACAGGGTAATAACTCGATCGCTATTACGATTCATTTTCCGATCGATCAATGTACTCAATGGATGTTTAAGTGCTGCCCACATTAGGGTGATGCTTTGTCATTAGTCGTTAATTCGATGGATGTTTAAGCATAGCACTTTGTCATTCGTTGTGAGGGTTGATCTCGTGAGTTATCGTAAATGCTGTATTGATTACTAACCCAATTTTGTGTGCATTATTATTTAAATTAGGTTAACAAGGCTAATCCATAGACTAGACTCTGTCCGTTTAAATCTGCAATGTGAGTCATTCTCTTTTTATCAAATTTATTTACAAAAGCATGTTTATTTTCAAAAGTTATAATTACAGTGATTAAGTTTATGTAATCACCAAGTTACAGCCGGTATGTGGGGTTTTGTATACATTACTTGATAATCTTCACCATTGGGGCAGCCAAGGGGTGATATGACCATAATCACAGACACCATTGGACGAATGGGCCAATGGGTCGAGTGATAAAGTACTGTGGGTAGTTGGTTGATATAAAAAACATTGTAATTTTTCTTAATACTGTAAATTATAACAAATGTGTCGTTTTAGTAAATAGAATGATTCACTCAGTATTTCCCGCTGACAAAACCCTTTTCAAACATGTTTCAGGTGATCTGTTGTAATTCAGGAAAAGTGCTGTGGAGCATTTCAAGCTTAAGAAAGTGCTTCATTATAAAATAAAGAAATATGTTTTGTAAAATAAAGATTTCTCCATGAAATCATAGTATTGTAAATTAATGGGGTTTTATCCCGAGTTGTGAAATAAAATAATCGGGAAATTTTTAGCTTTACAACGATCCTGATGATAAACTTCCGTTGTTAAACTCAATTAAATAAATACCACGGGATTTCTGTCCCGCGGCTCCTGAAACGGGTCAAACCGGGTCAGTGGTCGTGACAAAACTCGACCCCCGGCTGACCCGAACAAAAACTCGAACCATACTTGAGTCTGGCCCGAAACCTGATGACCCGCAACCTGAAATCTGACAGAGACTCCCGCTGCCGGCGATGCACCTCCGTTGCTACATCCGTTACCCACACTTCATCTTTCTAAACCCACTAACATCATCATCATCATCTTGAACAACAGATCATCAACACCATCGACAACAGCAAATCATCATCATCAATTCTTCAGAGAAATAAAAGAAAATGGGGAAGAGAGATGGGTGCTTACCGGTGTTTGTCGGGAAAAAACGCCGAAGGGAAACAGCTCCACCGCCATCGTCGTCAAGCCGCCGCCGTGAGCAGCGGTGCTGGAGCCGTCGTCTTCCCCTTTACATCTCTGGTCCCTCTTTCTCTCTCTCTCTCTCTCTCTCTTGTCACTTTCTCTCTATCTCTTTCATCCGATACAACCCCCCCGACGCCATCCACCACAGCGCGGCCGCTGTGGTGGTGGTTTCCTTTGAAATTCTGACCCGTCGGGTCTATGCCGCCACCGTCGTACCTTCGCCGGACCACCACTCACGGTGGCCGACTACCACAGCCGTCTCCGGCTCCTCCCTGTGGGTCGCCAGTTCGAAAACGGGAGGTAGAAGGAAAGGGGGTGCGGCTGGGATGTTTCAAGGGTGATAGAGTTTTGAAAAATTTGGGAAGGGTGATAAGGTTGCAGGTTTTTTAAGAAGGTGATAAGGTTTCTCTGGTTTTTGAAGAAGAGAGTAGAGAGAGAGGAGAGATGATGGTGGATTAATCTGATTTAAATTAAAGAGAGAAATAGGAGAGAGATGATGTATTAAAGACAACATGTATTAAATGAAGAGAGAGACAGAGATTGGACATTTGGGGTAAATAACCATAATACCCTTTGGGTTGTCATATTCTGATTGGTTGAAAGTGGTTCTCGCGGTTCTTACAACTGGAGGTGGTTCCTAATTTTAGCGGCTCCCTATATATATATACTGGAGGGTTCAAATGAGAAGAAAAATTTTGTAAGAATAAAAAGAATAAGTTTTAAACCAATAGAAATGCTCCATTTTACTTCATTTAATATGTGTATTTAATGTTATTAATAAGGGCATATAGGTAAATTTTCTAATTGTAATTAATTAGCTAACTAACTAAATTTGTAATTCACTTTTAAATGTACTCTTTCAAGATTAACTAATTTAGGGTGAAAGACAATTTTCGACATGTGTAGGATAAAATTTAGTATGTGTAGGATAAATTCTCAAATGTGTATGATAAATTTAGATATGCGTAGGGTAAATTTCGGTAAGTGTAAGTTATATGTAGGATAAATTTTGAAATGTGTAGGATAAAATGTTTTTTGCTTTATTAATGAGAGATAACATAATTAATGGGAGGAGTTATAAACTATTTAATGTTTTACCATTATGCCCTTTCTTCTTTTTCTTCTCACATTAAATTTCTTCTCAAATGAACATTCCCATATATATATATATATATATATATATATAGGATAAAGATAGATAAAAAACCCTCAAATTCTTAGAAAACTCTGAAAACCCAAATGGGAACCCATTTTTACCCAACCTCCCGACATTTTTTTTTTTTGAAAAAAATTACACATGTAATATACATGTTTTAGAGTGTTTTGGTCCAAAAAAAACAAAAAAGCGCCGAAGGGATTTTTTTAAAAAAAATAAACAAAATTCAGTGCCTAACATGTGTTAGACAACAATGCTGAAAGTTGCTGAAATTTTTTTTTTTTTTTTAAAAGATCCCTTCGGCGCTTTTTTGATTTTTTTGGCCCAAAACTCTTAAAAACATGTATATTACATGTGTTAATTTTTTCAAAAAAAAAATGTCGGGAGGTTGGGTTTTCTAGGGTTTTTCATATAGATAGGGTTTTCTATATAACCCTCCCCTATATATATATATATATATATATATATGGGGAAGGGTTTAAATGAGAACACCTATTTTTTATGAGAACAATTCTCAGCCACTCATTTATATTCCCTTATGTTTAATTAAAAAGGTTAAATTGGTAATTATGTTTAATCTTATTCCACTATCATACACTCATCCTTCTGATCTCTTCTTTCATCTTTCAACCACCGCTCTTCCAATCTCTCCCTCCTTCTCTCCACCACTGTGCCAGATTCATCCAATTCCCATCTTGAAATCATAACTTTCAAGATCTAACACAACAAACAAACAAACCAACCATCAAAATAAATTAACCCTAAAAACCCAATTCCAATAAACAAGTACATAATTTGTAAGCAACTCTTCCAGAAGGACTGTTCATTGCGACCCATTCAGTCGACAAACCAGAGTTATTCCTCAAAGGAACCACATTTATCTCTTGAGTTCACACAAAAAAAAACTTTGTGCACTGATATAGAGTTTCTAAACCCTAAAACAATTTGTATCACTCGTCGCTGTGGTGAAAGGAGTTTGGTGTAAGCAAGAAGAAGACCTTCCTCATATACGCTACTACAAACACTGGTCACAACTGAAAGGTATTTTAAAAGTTCTCTGATTGATAGCTTCAACTGAAAATTTGTATATGATACGTATTGATGTTGTCAACAAATTGGGTATTTGAAGCATTTGGTATTAATTTTCATGTATCTGTCGAAAATCTCTTTAAATGTAATGAATTGTTTTGATTTTTTTGTTGAGTTTAGGATTTGTTAGTGCTTGATGTTATAAAAGTAAAGCCTAATATTTAGTTTTTACATATAGTTCACAATTGCATAAACTGTTTTGATCTCTGGTCTTGTTTGCTGTAAAAACATTTTTTTTGTTTTGATCCTCTCGAAGGAACTAGTTGTTGGTTCGTTGATTTTGACCCGCAAATTTGCAGTAAAAATAGGATGATTAGGTGGTTAGTTGGTGTGTAATCAAATTTTGTTTGATTTTGATGGGTCACGAAGTTGTCAAGAGGTTAAGTGTTTGATTGATTTCTAAGATTGCACTTTGTGATTTAGATAGAAATTTGAGAGATTTAGTATGTATGTCGAGATCCTCTCTGCATATTTTCATGTCCTCTATAGGCATTTGTTGATCAATAAAAATAAGAAATGAAATCAAGGTATTAGATTTTCAGAAACTAATGTTTTTTAAACGAGAAAGGGACGTACCCTCTAAATCTACTTCAAAAGTTTTACACCAATGTGTATATGACGGGACCAAAAGTCTCACCACTTGAGGTAACAACTTACTACACTCATTGACACTTACTAATATATAATTTTTAAGAACTGAAAGTGAGAGAGCTTACATTCTGTTATATTAATAACTAGTTAATCTATTTGTTGTGCCTATGCATGAATCCAATAGTCTATCATTGAAGTTTATTCAACAAGCAACTGGTCATGTTGGAATCAGTAATGCCCACACACCAAATCCACTAGCTTAATGTTCAACATATTTTCTTTATTTCATCCATAGTAAATGTTAGTTTTTATGTACACAATCACTACAAATTCCTATTTATCCTTATTTTCTTTTTAATCAAGTGTCATAGTTGCTCAGCCGCATTCAAATAATCTTCATGCTATTTGTTTTATAATGCAATATGGTTTGACATGTTACGCAACTCTTTTGGTTGTAAAACGTTATTTATGAAAAAATCCTCAATTTTCTAATTTACTTTAGCCCCCTAAAAAGTTGATCTGACCCTTGACAGGAGATAAGGCGGTGCAAACGCTGGCTAGGGGATGTTTGATACTGCAAAGGAGGTGATGTGTGCTTATGATGCTTGGGCAATGCGACTAAAATGGTCAAAATCCAGGACCAACTTTAAGATACCAATGGTGTTCCCGTTCCCACAGTGGCGAAGCTTTAGATTTCCGACCGAGGGTCGAAAACGTATATACCCAAAAATTTCTATAAAGGGGGGGGGGTCGAAAATGTATATACCAAAAAATTTCTATACGAAAACTACATAATCTCCACTACTGAGCGAAAAGTTCGGGGGGTCGGCCGCCCCCTCCCGCCCCCACTATCCTTCGCCCATGCGTTCCCATATCGCCGCAAATAGAAGGAAAAGATGAATTCTAGTGGTTGTAGTATTAACACTAGCAACAAGTGTCAAGTAGTGACTTTAATGGGTCAACTCTTTAGTACCAATGGTTCAACAACGATAATGAAGATGATGAGGCCTAACAGTACCACCAACCAAGCAACTAGTCATAATGATGTAGAAATCGATATGAATCTAGGTGGCCCTTTAAAAACAGGATAACAAAACAGTTTGTACACCTTATTAATTCTATGTAATTACTACTTACGTCTTATGTTTAGTTTGTTGGTAGATTCCACATCTTTTTATATTTTATATGTATGTGTCAATTTATATTCACATCATGTGTAAACTATTCACTGCCACATATTTGTGTATGTTTTACATATGACTAGCTGAATTACAAGTGTGTAAATTGTGCTCTGTTACATATTTGTGTCTATTTTACATAGTGCAGCAAAATTACTCGTGTAAAGTGTTTAGTGTTATATTTACGCTTATTTTTTTTAATTATTATGATTTACATATGTGTAAACCTTTATATTTATGCTTATTTTTTAAAGTATTATGATTTACAGTTGTGTAAACTTTTATATATATGATTTACACATGTGTAAACTTTATATTTACACATATTTTTTTTAATTATTATGATTTACACATGTGTAAACCTTCATATTTAAGCTTAATTTTTAAAGTAATATGACTTACACATATGTAAACATCCGTATGTATGATTTACACATGTGTAAATCTTCGTATATATGATTTGTCTTCTGTGTAAACCTTCATAATTATGCTTATTTTTTTAAAGTATTTACACATGTATAAACCTTCGTAATTATGCTTATTTTTTAAAAGTATTATGATTTACACATGTATAAACATTCATATATATGATTTACGCATGTGTAAATCTTCATATGTATGCTTACTTTTTTTACAATTATTATGATTTACACATGTGGAAACCTTCGTATATATGATTTACACATGTAGAAACCTTCATACAGATGAATTACATATGTGTAAACCTTCATAGTATCATATTTATGCTTATTTTATAAAAGTATTATGATTTACACATGTGTAAACCTTCATATAGATTAATTACATATGTGTAAACCTTCATATTTGTGCTTATTTTTTCAAAGTGTTATGATTTACACATGTGTAAACCTCCATATATATGCTTATTTTTTTAACAAATATTATGATTTACATATGTATAAACCTTCATATCTGTGCTTATTTTTAAAAGTATTATGATTTACACATGTGTAAACTTTCATTTATATGATTTACACATGTGTTAAAATATGTAGTAATCCCGGTACCGAAACACAATACCAATACCAACACAATTCCCCTTGTCACTAAATGCAGTCACATTAGAATTCCCTAATTTAATTGCATCAATGATTACAACTATGGATCAATTACCACAACCAAACGATTTACACATGTTAATATTGTAATATTTATTTCATTTGTAAACTAGAATCTGATTGTAACATCAAAATGCAACAATGCATTTAAAATTCTTAATAACTACAACTATAATTCTGAATAGTAAAGCCACCAGATTAGCTTAGCTGTAAAGTTTCTAAGTTCCCAGTTGTCACACCCCGACCACGTATAACATACAAAACGTGGCGGAAAACGTCGGGGAGTGTTGTAACAGAATTAATTGTTTCATAACCATGGCATTCAAAGTTGTATTTTATTTATCAACAAGCGTGTTACATTGTCAATACAGGAATTAAAGAGTTTATAACATAATTAAACTAGTTCTATCTTCATTTTTAGTCTCTAAGGCACAGGTCCGCCCTAGTGTCACGATCATCTTCCTACGGAAAAGCTCCTGAAAATACATGTGAAAATAGGTACGTCAGCATAAAAATGCCTGTGAGATACATAGGTTTTGTGAAAATAGGATTCATGACTTATAAGTTTATGAAAAATTGTTTAATAACAGTCAGTCATGAACCTTGTAAGTTGTTTTGTTTTGTAAGTCATTCAAAAGCCATGATATGTATAAATAAGAGAATAATGTAATGTTAAATGAATAATCAAGAAAATGAGTTTGAATAAGATAAGTTGTTTTGTAAATCAATGTCTTGTGAAAATAAGTTGATTATGTAAAATTGTAATATGTCAAATATTGAAATGATTTAAATAACGCTATGATATGTAATATAATACAAACATTTATATATAGGAAGTACCAGCGGCGTATCCACCATGCTTGTATCATATTACTCACATCTCGTTACTCAAGTCACTTAAACAAACCACCAATGTATAAAGTCTATGTTTAAACCAATAGTCAAAAGTCCTTGTATAAACCATGTCAAATGTTTAAAAGTCCAAAAGTAGTCAAGTAATGTGTAACAAAAGTTATGTATTTGTAAGTAAAGTATTGTCACATAAACCAAATGTAGAAATGTGCAAAACAATGTATTTTGAATTTATCAAAAAGTTATGTTTTGCAAAGTAATGCATGTTACATTGATACAAACATTTATGTGGTAAGTTAACGCATACATTCAAGCCTTGAGACAGTCGGATAACCCTTTCAGTCAAGGTTATCAAAAGTAATGTTTTCGGATTCAGTCATTCCTTACATCCAAACAAACCCGGGATGTCAGGAATGGGATTTGTCAAGTCCTATGGTACCAGTACTTACTACCGAGCGGCGTAGCTAATGTTAATGAACGTATATAAGTCTCGTTTGTGCAAACCAAATGTTATAGCAGTTGTATACATGTCATATGAAAACAATGTACTAAGTATGCTAAGTTAACATACAAAGCAGAAAAGTCATGTAAATCAATGTGCTAGCATGCTATCAGTCAACATACATAGCAGAAATGTAAAGTAAAACAATGTACTAAGTATACACACAATGGACATACATAGCATAAAATGTAATGTAAAACGATGTACTAAGTACGCACACAATGGGCATACATAGCATGAAGTGTAATGAAATCATGTACTATAATGTACTAACAAACATAGCAGGTATATGATGTGAAAACAGGAAAGCATGAAAGTAACAAGTAGGCACATGTGTTTCACCCCAAAACAGTTTGGAAAACAGTAAAAGAGGGGTCTATGTACTCACTTGAGATTGCTCAGAAGTCCTAAGATAACCACCAAGCAAAGCTAGAGATCACGGATATCAAACGGCACCTAATATAGGTAACTATGTTAATAAACCGGACCTAGATCGGAAGATCGGATAGAATGTGATTTAGACCCGACAAGTTTGAAGACTTGTTTAATATGGGTATTTCATACACATTCTGGATTTCTAGATAGAATCGATAAGGTTTGACCCGCTTCGGCTAATTTATGTAAACTAGTTATATAAACTGAACCGAGCGCGTAGTAAGCGTAACGGGTATTTATGAGAGCCATATATAGGTTTCCCAAGTTAATATGCTTCAAATATGTTGTGACATCAGTAAGATGTCTTTCATTATGCCCGAAACGTATTTAAACACAACTATGCCCCGTAAGGGCATTTTGGTAATTTCACATAAGCCGTGAAGCTCAAAACTGAAGTCTGAGTTAAACAACTTTTGCTTACTGTTAACACATTATAATTTACCTAAAATATCAGTATGGTTCTAGTACATACTATGCGTTAAAAACGCTTAGAAAGGCGATTAGGAGCCGTTTCCGGGTTATATACATAAAGCTGATATTTTTATCATTCCAGAAGGCTTAAAATAATTTATTTATCATTTAAGATCAGTAGCAAAAGGTTTGGAGTCGTTTAGATATGTAAAACTCATTTTATGGCCCGTAAGGGCAAAACCGACAATTACCGGATTAAGCCTACAACTATAAGTTATGCTCAGCCTAAAATTAATTAAAAATCTTCAAAAATCCCAAAATAATATATTAAATCAGTGGGTACTAAGTTTGATATCAAAAAGTGGGCTTAGCTAGGCTATACGCTAATTACGCCATTTAATTAACATAAAGCTTTTATTTTGCGCTAATGAGCATAACTCTCAATCTATACCACCAATTGATCTCAAATTTTGGGTACAAGTTTATATTTCAGTAACAAAGGTTTCTACTCTTTTACATTTTCAAAAATCACGTTTTAAGGTAAAAAGGGCATAATGGTCAACATATGAGCAATTAACGGAAATATGCATATTAATTGGATAACTAATGAACCAAGGTGTATAATCACAGAGGGTTATACTAGTATGTAACTTAGTCCAATTAAAGCTCTGAGGCATTTCTAAAACATGCCTAAATGGGTCAGAACTGAAGGTCAAAGTAAAAGTCAAACTATGCGACTTTCGGTTCCGAACCGGGTCTAAACAGGAAATTGTCGGGTTGAACAGGTTTGGACATGTTTTTACACTAATTACTAAGTTATATTACTGATCAAATAGGTTGTATATGTTCTACATTGCTAATTATGCATAAATTAGAAATTAACAATTCTGTTGACTTTTTATAAGCAAGTT